>BQNB010047464.1:0-10717 GCA_026074375.1 Tanacetum coccineum | reverse complement strand
TTAAAAGAATTATTCTTGATATTCGTGTTCATTACTCCGGGTATTAAGAAGCAACACACATTTATGTGAAAGTCAAACTAAAAATCAAAGCCACAGAGCTTTAGCTTCTTTCAAAACCGTCACTAATTCACCAGTAACATGTGTCGCTATTAATCTTTCCATTCCACCAAACAACTTCCCACCAATATACACCACCGGCAACTCCACCATTTCCTCACCGGACATTCGCCTTAACTCCGCCATGTCTCCTTCATCGACAGCTGAAATAGTAGGGTTAACACCTAACCCTAATAGCAAATGCCTCACAACATGACACATGCAACACCCATGTTGTCCAAACACCATTACTGCATTTTCTGTCACTAGTTTGGTCACTAGAAGTGTATCTTTACTGACACCCGAAGTCTGCATGGTTTAGTTTATTAGTGAGTTTTAGTGAGTGAAGAGTACGTAGTAGTGGGTGTTTATACTTTATATAGTGACTTTGAGTGACGCATAGATGAACGTCACTAGGGAGTGTATGTGACCGTGTGACGAAGTCGTTGCGGAATTTTGGAGCTCTAGTGACCAATCATTCTTTTGATATTTTCATTATAATATTTAAAAACAAATGTGAAATATCTTGGTGTCTTTATACATTGGATGATCGTGGTGGTCAACATGAACATGTCATGGCCTGGTATCATCACTCCAAGAAAAATATTTTCTAGTGACTACGAAAATATCTTGGTATCATCATTCAGCTAGTCGTCATGGTCACTGGTTCGTTGCTACATACAGAGAAAGGGATGGCTAGTAACAGAAAAAGCTAAAGATGATCATTTTCCTTTTCCTTTTAGTCTACTTTAACAACTACTACAGGATTACTGATGAGCTGCGGGGTGGTCGTGTCTGAGTTCGTGTTGGAGAAATTATAAATGCTAGACGCAAATGAAAGTATTAGTGGATTCTACTGATCACACCTATTTTTCAATGAACTGGAATGAGGCCTTTAAATAGGCAAACATAAACAAAGACTCAACCAAAGACTTAACAGACTTCACCTAAAAACCTGGAACTACAACCAAAGACTAGGAACAAATCAAAGACTTCCAGCTTATTCTACTTTGACTGACTTATTCTACTTTGACTGACTAACAGCTAGTTTGAATGACTCTTCCAACAGTTCGAACCATTTTGACATATGTAAAGAGTTCTCCATTGTGGTACCTAGCTAATATTTTCAACTCACAAACTTACCAAAAAGTTCACCACTTTTTACAGCAATGGCCAAAATTCAGTATTGACTTTCTTTATGGTGACTAAATGGTATCATATACGCATAATTGACCAGATTATGGGAAATCCATAGAGTCATAAAACTAGTTCTCAGATCTAACATTCATTTCAACAAGTCATATCACCTTCTTTTGTCGCAAAATGTCAAGTAAGTTAGAAACATAACATGTAGAAAACATATGGGGTGCAGGGTGGTCAATAGCCTTTTCCCTTTCCTCTATTAAGAGCAAGGTATTTTATCAGTCCAGTTCTAATTACTGTACTCTTTCTGATCATTTGACAAACAGTTTATAATTAAGCATATGTTACACCACATCAAGGGTAAGGTATCTTAGCATCCTGAAATGTTTGGTTCTAATATAAGTTTAAAATATGAGGTTGGGCCAACTATGTGGGCTTTATAGCTTTTGTTCTTCGTTTTGCTGGTTTATAAGCCCATTTCTTATAAAAAGTTACATTTCTCAGTACATTGTTTAAGAAGAATATGTTATGATTCTTATGGTTAACTACTTAAGCTAACTTTGTCGAAAGAGAATACCCGATGAAGAGCCATGATATACAGCAATAAGACGTGTCACCAAACTCGCGCCTAACTACTACTGTATTCAACCGAGTTGGGGGCATGATACACGTTGCGTAACACGAACTGCTTACCTTGTGTTCTTCATTTAGCTAATATTATCCATTTCTCTAGAACACAATATATCTCAAAAAATGAAAAATACAACAATCTAATATCCAATAATCATAGACACATTACCTTGATGCGTATAACCCTATTGATAACAAGTTATGCCATGGATTGTGACCAAGAACCCTCAAATAATCGCTCACATAATTCAAAACGATTATGATATATAGAAAATCAAGTATTAAAATTTTTACATTATTATGATATGAGTTTTGAACCCTTATAATTAACAGGCCTTTATGATATACTCAACACTTAACATGATTGTATACTAGCTAGACAATTTTAATTAACACTTTGTTATGTAAGAGTTCTTCATCATTTCTTGCTCGCTCCAGTCGATAGATGAATTAGTGACAACGGATCATCTTGTAGAGTAAAACCTGGAATAACGTTAGACGAGATTTCCTTATTCACCTGCCTTCTATCAATGTCATATGATACAAACGGACAATCAACGCTATAATTTTGAGTATAGCCCAGGTTCCTAGTTTTAGGGTTCCTCTCGTTTTTCTCAGAAAGTGAAGATGATTCTTTGAGTCCTGAGGCGCAATTTCTTGGTTGTGTTTGGTAGAACACTTTTGAGAGAACTATCTCTCCATCTTTTTCTTCCTCATTATTACCAAGGTGGTATTGATGCATCACCCAGTTTGTTTTCTCGGGTTTCTTTTGCCTACCATAGTTCGTGTAAAGCACAAGTATCTTCTTGTACCCTTGGACTGAACCCGACATCAAGACTGGCCTAGTCTTACCTGTCTTGTGCCATCTAGTTTCACCCCTTTCAGCATCCATGTGCACCTTTCTTCGCTTTCGTGTGCCTGTGGTGTAAGCCTTGGATGGCCGGTGAAAGAAATGGCGAATCTGGCCATCGTTGCTAACTCCTGAATCATGACCAATGTTGTCATACAATGACTATAATCTTGGTTGTAAATAGCAACATAAATAATCATTCTTGAATAATGTAAACATTACTTTGAAATTTGCTCTCACCAGAATATATTTTCTACATCATGATTAGCTTATTATGTTTTCGGTTCATAAATACATATTAACCACCTTCAAAGTAGCCTAATTAATGGTTAGACACTTGATATTCTCACAAGAGGTACGGTCCATCGTTTAAACTCAAACCTCACTAGATACGTATTTGAGGGTGGCCACAAGTATGAATCAATTTGGCAGCGAGTAACCGGAACAGGGAAAAACCTCATCCATTTCGGTTAATACACGCATATTATAAAATCAACTTTGTGTGTCTGTGTAAGGCGTGGTATCTAAGATGTTGATTAGTTGGAATATCAGCTTATAAAAAACTAGATAATAATTATATCAGCTTAGCTTTGTCACTTAAATCAGCTAGAATATATAAACTTGTATCACTTTGGAAAATTATTGTTAATATATGTAATAAGATCACAAGTTCTTTTCACAGTAGACATTTTCTTTATAAAATTTTGAACAAGAGATAAAATATTCAAAATACAGATAAGACATCGATATCTCTATGTTGAAATGTATTGATGTACGTCTTAAAGTGATTTTGAAAGACATCAAGTGATTAATACCAGATAATTACTTATATATACCTGTAACAAAACGCGCTGAGGAATAATAGTGTGTGGATATTTCTGCTACTTAAAAATTCAACTCATTTTGCTCTACTATTATTTCATGAATTTGTAAATACTCAAATAGTCATAAGCAAAACATGTCAATCAGCTGAAAGCCAAAACTTATTGTTACGATTTGAAGTCACAGCTAGCTTTTAAATGATCAGTTTTAGTGTAGACATAAAGGTTTTATATACCACACTCGTGGATTAGTAATAAGCTCAAAAATTCAATTCCAAAATGATTCCAGATCCATTATTGGCTTGTAAAAACATATTGCAATATGTTGTTGCTGTGCCTCTAGCGCTAGATTGTGTTTTAATAATATACCAAAAACATATTTTCGTAGGGAGCACACAAACATATTAGTTTGATATAAATATTTCCATAAATGACAGGTTTTTTTTGGATGACACATATATTTTTGATCGGTTTTTATACATCTTTGAATAAAACATATAACATATCTGTGGTTTCTTTTGTTTTAAATAGTATTTTAGGACAAAATATTGAAAACTTACCAGGTAATTTTTCAGGATGAGTATAACAAATTCCAGTTTCACCCTCTATGGTCGGAATGAATTCGTCGATAAGGGGATGAAGTTCATCTGTATCACATCCAACCTTAGCTTTCAAATGCTCAAGAATTTCTTGATCGGTCGGGTCGAACTTTACTCCGGCTGGTAATCCTGGTAAATCATGAATCAAACCCTAATTCCATATTGAAAACCGTTATCAGTTCAAGAAACAACGGATGATAGAAAGACAAACAAAATCGATTAATTAACATAAAAAGTATTGAACATGGTACCTTAGCTTGAAGTTGTATGTCATGTCCACATGAAGGACACGAACTTGTAATACTATTCTTGAGATTTCTTGAAGAAGTTGAGAGAGTTTGGAGGGTATCGTTTTCATCATTACACCATGTCATTATTTCTGTTGTTTTTGTTTGGTTTCATGCTCATCCCAAAATGGATAATTGGTGTATCCTCAAAGCAAAGAAAATAGGGATGAAAGATTAATATATACCTAATAAAGAAAGACAACTAAATGGTTGGAGTACATAAGAATTAAAGAGCCAAAAAAGTAAATTCTCTCTTTTAAAGAACAAGATTTGTGAACCAACTCAAGCTAGATTCTTGTGAGTTTGTTGTTCTTCTTCTTCTACTTCTTTTATGATTTGAATCAGTGAAAAAGGCGAAACTCGAACATGCTATGGTTTCTTGATGTGGGTTATAAAGAATAGAATCCTTCTTTATTTACTTTTTTTCTTGTATGAAACACTTAATGTTTCATCAAGAAACACCTCAATGACTCCTGAGATATATAGAGAAAAAGATAAAGACTTTATGGGTCTTTTTAGTTGATTATATATTTGGTAAAGAAGAATGAAATGGGTATTTTGTAGACATAAAGAATTAGATTGCTTGGACGCCAAGTTGAGTTATGTTGTACCAATCTTGATGCAGTAAAGGTTTTCCATTCTTTTTCATATTGTCTTGGAGGGGGTCTTTGCAACTACTACTAAGGATGATTTTACCAAAATGTCCCTCAACTATTGCTTAACATAATAACATGGAATGTAACATTTTAACACTAGTGATTGCTGAGCCAAGAATCGTTTTCCAGATTAGGTTATCCGTCCGTTAACATCAATCACTATGACCGATGGAGTTTAAGGAATTGAAAAAACCTAAAAGAAAGCTACGGATCAAGATAGTGAAATGAAAAACTTATGAAAACCCTAATGTGAAAAAGTAAATGGAAAATAGATAGAGTGGAGATGAAGCAACTGTAGATAGAGGAGAGAGCTGCAGTGTCAACCTAGAGTATGACCAAAGCTATCCATACCATCCATGTCTAATTTACCTTAACTATAGTGTTAATATATGCTCTATATGTATATGTAGGTGTAGAATATTCATGAATAGCAAAACTACACCAACTTTGTAACTTCCGTATGTCATGTTTGTTCATATCTTCAAGTATACTTTTTTCATTTTAAGCAACGTATCAGATGGGACATGTGACAATGGATGAATCGACCAATAAGTCGTCGAAAAATGACATTTCATGTTTGAAATAGTTGCCTTTATACGTAAATGATGTGTAATAACATCAGAAATTACATACGTGGTGATGACGTATAATGGGTACGACAGGCTTTTAGCCTGGGCCGCACCAATAAATTTGGGCCCCGGCCCAACTAAATGAATGATAAGTAAAACGGGCTGGAACTAAGCCCAGAACTATACTGGCCACGACCCGGACACAATTAGACGGACACGGGTCGGCTACAAGTCACTTCCGCAAGCTATCAACTAATGGCCATGGAAGGTAACTCTACGTCCGGAAGGTCACAATAACCGCGGACCCTTATCCGACAAGGGTCCTACTCCGGCCACTACAATTGTAGGCGAAATACTAGGAAACCCTAGTAATAAACCCCCTATAAATAGGGGTATTCTGACACACCAAAAGACACATTTCTCTGACTCCGCAAAATACACACACATACTTATGACAACATGATTTCTTACTCTCACGCCGGAGTTTAATCGTGGGGTCCGTTCCCACGGTAAGGCTAACGGTTTGCTTTCATTATGCAGGAAATCATCCCAATCACTTGGTTAAGTACAAGATCTAGCCTGGAGTGAGCTTGAAGATTCAGCCCAACGCCCACCTCATACCCATGACATATTTTGTACTAACAAGTTGGCGTCAACCGTGGGACCAGTACACAACCGTATTTCTTAAAATACTCACCATGACCAATCAAGCAGAGCTCAATCTCATCCCACCTACGTCCGCCGTGTGAAACACAGTGGGAAAAGGTAAGGAGCAAACCTCAAAAAACTCAGGTAGGCCCGCGACCGCCACAGCCCTCCAGGTTTATTGTGACAAGTATTAACATCAGTTGCTACCAATAATAGCTGAAAAAGTCCACCAAGAAAAAATGCAGCAAGAAAAGTTAAAAGAAGTGAAAGCCCGTCTTGATTTTGAAAGATGTTCCAGAAAAAACTCAAAGATTTAAGAAGTATCACAATATTCCGAGTCTAGGACTCTGGACGCAAGAGATCTCTAGAGGAGGCTAAAGTCTAGACGCTCCCATAGCGTATCCGAATGTCCTGAACGAAACCCTAGTGTCTTCTCCAGGATAAGACGTGACCGGTCGGAATCGCCCATACATAGGCCGGAGGGAAGAAAGGATGGAGGAGTCTTCAATAGACTAGGAGGTAAAGGAAAGAGTGTGTCCGCACACTCGGAAAGCCGTTACCACAGTTATCATTCAAGAAGAATGGATCCCGCTCCAAAAAGACGTTACCATGAGGGGACATCATCACGGGATACATAAGCATTCTCCAAAAGCGAAGATAGTAAGGGTGGACACTGGAAATCAAGGTCGAAGAAGGCAAAGTCAAGCATTAAAGAAGATGAACTTTCTCAACCATGGGTATGTGAAGAGACAGATCCCTTCACACCCCGTATCCGCTAGTTCAAACTCCCAAAAAAGAGCCGAATTCCAAACAACGTCAAAACATATGACGGAAGTGATGATCTGGAAGATCACTTAAAAATATTTCAAGCAGCTGCAAAAGTGGAGCGTTAGGCAATGCTGACATGGTGCCACATGTTTAATTCTACACTCACTGGGTCCGCTAGGGTATGATTTGACGACCTACCTCCGGAGTCCATAGATAGTTATGATGATTTGAAAAATGCATTCGGAGCAAACTACTTTCAACAAAAGAAGTGTATCAAGGATCCGGTAGAAATCTACCACATCAAGCAAAGAGAAGGGGAATCCACGGAAGATTTCGTGCAAATATTTAAAGCTGAGAGTAGGCATGTTAAAGGATCCCCAAAATGCATGAGAATCTCCGGATTCATGCACGGAATCACCAACCCCGAGCTCATCAAGCGTCTGCACAATAATATCCCGAAGTCAGTGGATGAAATGATACGGGTAACCGCATCTTTCCTTAGGGGAGAAATAGCAACTTCCAATCAAGCACGAAAGAAAGCAATTCCAGCATGGAAGTAACAAAAAGTAGGGAGAAAACAACATTTTGACAGAAACGGAGATTTCAGGAATCAACAGAGATCAGAGCGGAGACGTGACAAATTCACACTTCTCACAAAATCCCCAAAAGAAATCTTGGCTCTAGACAAAGGCAAATTCAAAGCTCCACCATCAATGACCACTCTCGTGGAAAAAAGAAACAGCAACAAGTTCTGTGAATTTCATGGAGAAGTAAGACATACTACTGATGAATGCATGCATCTAAAAAGGAAAATTGAGGAATTAATCAAGAATGAAAAGTTTTCGCACGTGATCAAGAAGCTAAAACAAGGTAGCGAAAAAGATCAACCAAAGGCAGTAAAGAAGGGAGAAACATTCGGAAAGGATAAACCTCTGGAAATCTTGATGGTCCAACCATGGAAAAGAGTTTCCATGCAGAAAATCATGCAAAGTTTCTCCCCCAGTCCAGAAATTTTGTTCCCACCTTTAGGGGATGAAGATAGGGCGAAAGGCCCTATGATCATTGAGGCAAAGATAAGAGGACACTTCATACATCTAATATATGTAGATGGAGGATCGGCCTCAGAGATACTATATGAACATTGCTTCAATAGGCTCCGTCCGAAAGTAAAAAACCAAATGGTTCCAGCTACCGCACCCCTCATAGGCTTCAGTGGAGAAATAATATGGCCCATGGGACAAATATTGTTGCCGGTAAAAATAGGAGACGCGGAGCATTTCACCTCCATGGATGAATTTTGTGGTAGTAAGATCACCATCTCCGTATAATAGGATCATAGGAAGGCCAGGAGTGAGGAAGATTCAAGCAGTCCCATCAACAGCTCACGGAATGCTAAAATTCCCAGTCCCAGGAGGGATACTCACTCTCCGAAGCAGCAGGATAATCCTACTTGAATGCACAATGGTCTCCGGACCGGAAGCACAGCCTTCCGATATCATTCAGGCAGCAGAGGAAAGAATCAAAGTGGCCATTCATCTAGAATACCCAGAACAAACAATTGCAATAGGCTTCACTCTAACAAAGGAAGGACGGAAGGCATTATGAGACTTACTTAGACGCAACCTTGACGTTTTTGCTTGGAAACCAGCAGATATGACAGGGGTTTCGCGACACATAGCGGAACACAGACTAAATGTACGTGAAGGATTCTCACCAGTTAGACAAAAGAAAAGAAGCCAAGCATCAGAAAGAAACAAAGAAATACAAGAGGAGGTAGAAAAACTGGTAGACGCTGGCATAATGAAAGAAGTCCATTATCACAGTTGGTTATCGAATCCATTAATGTTGAAAAAACATGATGAGAGCTGGAGAATGTGCGTGAATTTCAAAGACCTAAACAAGGCATGCCCTAAAGACGGTTATCCGCTACCAGAAATAGACTGGAAGGTGGAATCCCTCTGCAGATACCTCTTCAAGTTCTTTCTAGATGCATATAAAGGGTATCATCAAATAAAAATGGCCAAAGATGATGAAGAGAAAACAACGTTCATTACAAGCCAAGGAGTATTATGCTATTCTAAAATGCCTTTCGGCTTAAAGAATGCCGGAGCAACTTACCAGCGTCTGATAGATAAGGCAGTTCAAAAGTAAATTGGCAGAAACTTGGAAGTATATGTGGACGACCTGGTGATCAAAAGTCACACGAAGCATGAAATAATAAAAGACATGAAAGAGACATTCAAAACCCTGAGATAAATAAACATGAAGCTAAACCCAAAGAAATGCACCTTCGGAATAGAGAAGGGCACATTCCTAGGATACAAAGTAAATACCGAGGGAATAATGGTATGTCTGGACAAGACAGGAGCTATTTTAAACCTGTTATCCCTAAAGTGTCTAAAAGATGTACAAAAGCTAAATGGAAAGCTAGCAAGCCTAAACAGATTCCTTTCCAAATCAATAGAAAACTCACTGCCATTCTTTAAAACTCTAAAGAAGTGCATAAAGAAGAGTGATTTCCACTGGACTATGAAAGCTAAGGCTGCGTTCAAAGAGATAAAAAATTGATCGCAGAACTCCCAACATTGACTGCACCAATAGAGAGAGAAGAGTTGATTGTGTACCTTGCGGCTGCGCGGGAGGCCGTAAGTGTAATTTTAATAACGAAAAAAGAGGCAAAGCAAATGCCAGTCTACTTTGTTAGCCGCGCCCTTCAAGGTCTAGAAATAAATTACACGTCAATGGAAAAATTAGTACTAGCCTTAGTACATGCAAGCAAACGGCTAAAAAGATACTTCAAAGCTCACACAATCATTGTCATCACAGACCAACCAATCAAGCAGATAATGTCAAGACCGGAGGTCGCAAGAAGGCTGCAGAAATGGAGTATTGAACTAGGTGAATATGACATACAGTACAGACCAAGAACATTAGTCAAGGGACAAATCTTAGCAGATTTCATAGTGGAACGTCCAGAATACGACCCTCTAGACGCACCCATGGAAGTGGAGGAAGAACTTCTTGACCCGTGGACGCTGTTTACGGACGGATCATCCTGCGTAGATGGTTTCGGAGCTGGTCTGATACTTACAAATCCAGAAGGAGCAGAACTCACTTACGCTCTGAGATTCAAGTTTGACGGAACCAATAATGAGGCTGAATATGAAGCTTTAATAGCTGGTTTAAGAATCGCAGAACAAATGGGTGTAAAAAATCTCCAAGCAAATGTGGACTCCCGTTTAGTGGCTAATCAGGTAAATGAATCCTACATAGCCAAGGAGCTTGGCATGATACAGTACCTAGAGAAAGTGAAAACGCTCTCCAGCAGCTTCAAAAAATTCTCAATCAAGCAGGTACCCAGAAGTGAAAACAAAAAAGCTGATGCTCTAAGAAAAATTGCATCCACCAGTTTTGCCCATTCAACTAAACAGGTCCTGGTCGAAGAACTTAAAGAGAAGTCTATAAATAAAGCAGAGGTATTAGCAGTTGTGGAGGAAGAGGGAGACACATGGATGACCCCAATTTATAATTACCTCACGGAAGAAGCACTCCCCGCGAAAAAGGAAAAGGCAAGAGTTGTATGACGCAAGTCAGGAAGGTACGCTGTAATCAACGAAGTCCTATACAAGAAATACTATTGGTTGATGCTA
>BQNB010047463.1:0-43104 GCA_026074375.1 Tanacetum coccineum | reverse complement strand
GTTAATTTTTAATACATCTTAGCTTATTTTCAGTCATTTACAGCTTTTACTTTCAGCTTTGTAACACTTTCAAGTTTTAATGCAAATTCGAGTTTTTAAGTCAATTTACAATTCCAAGTGTTAAGTTTCTTAATTGTGTTGTTTTGTGTTCAAAAGCTCTCAATACAGCTTGTTTACAAGCTGTTTTAACTAAGTGAACCTAAAAAGTTAATTAGATAAGAGAAAATCACTAAAATCACTCTCAAATACACCACAGCTTACTTTATGGATGATAAGCCAGTTCTGGATGGGCTTATGGACACCACTAGCTTGTTTTATGCAAGCTAGAGCTTGTAGATTCTTGGTTTAGCCCTGTTTTGAGCAAGGGTGTTGTAAGTTTCTCTTTCTCTTGTTTTCTTAGTTACTGCAGAACTGATTATAGTGCTTAATTGTTACTTACATTTGCTTGTTTATGCTTTATCATGATGTTTAGTGCTTGTTTTGCTTAATTGTTAGTCTGAAAATAGTTTGTGTCACTTTCTTAGTTAGTACTGTTAGTTCATTTAATAAAACTGTTAGTATTAAGTTAACACTGTTAGAAAATTTTAGCTTATTTAAGTGCTTATTCTTAATTAAAGTCTGCTTATAAGTGTCTTATTTGGTTATTGGATAATCTGTTTTTAATCAGTATGAAAAGAAAAATGATTTTTGAAAACTTTAAGGGATATCTAGAACAAGCAGTACTAACTCCAAGTTAGTACTGTTAGTTAATACTGCTAGTGCTGTTGTTAGTACTGTTGAGTTTTTCTTGCTCAATTTAGCTTAACTGCTTTTTGAATTTGCTTATTTAGAGTTAGTCTAGCTTATTTGTTTTGTTTTATGCTTATTCCAGCTTATTTGTGTCTTAGTTTAAAAAGTGTGTGTTTTTGCCCTTTCTAGCTTTTATGCCTGCTCTAGCTTATTTTCCTTGCTTTTCTTCTTGTGCATTTGCTTATCAGTGTTAGTGCCCGATCATAATCGCATCCTTGTCACATTCAAACATCAATCATCAATCGTCTTTCGATTTTCCATCTCTAGCCTCGTTGGGACATAACGATAGGATAAATAACCGTTTTTAGCTGGATTTGGCTTATTTCTTGTTTCATTGTGTTTTGTTTAAGCTAGCAGTACTAACTTAAGCTAGCAGTACTAACTTAAAGCTAGCAGTACTAACTCCAAGTTAGTACTGTTAGTTAAAACTGCTAGTGTTGTTGTTAGTACTGCTGAGTTCTTCTGTAACATTTCTCATTTTCAGGTTATTTACAACTTTAATAAATTCCATTATTTATTTTTAGAGTTTTACGCGTTCGCTTTTTAATTTATTATCTTATGGTTTTAAATCGCCGCGTAAACTAAAAAATCAATGGTTCAATGATAAACGGACATCAAACAAATTAAAGTTTAATTCAAGGAAAGTGTTATCTGATTATTAGGAGTATATTATAATCTTTTCATTAATTTGATTTTTGTTGGGTACGTAAATCCGCTTACGTTTCGCAATAAATTACTTCGGTCGTACCGAAGCACCTTTACTAATCTACTCAAACAAATTACCCACATTCTTACCCAATACTCAACATTTAATTATTTTTGTCTCCCTCTTATATCATCTTAGAACCGGTCATGGGTTTTTATACATGAAATAATTCATTTAATTCCTATTAAACCTTTCTTACAACTTGTAAATCCTTACACAAAGTGGTACTTGGACCCAAGATACTAGAAATTGTCAAGTCTTGGTGTCCTTGGTGTCCTTGAGCCGTGGCCTCCTCCTAGGGAGGAGGAGAGCTCTTACACTCTTGTCCTCTAAACCATTTGCTTCCATGGTTTCACTTTAAGGTAGTTTATGGTTTTCCAAGTTGCTATATAAAGCAAGCCCTAGGTCCATAATCCTTTTACACATTCATACAAGAAAAATCAAGCAAGAACACCCTCTATTCTCACTCAAAACCCACGGCACCCTTTTAATTTTTAGGGTTTCATTTTAATTTTGCAACCAAGGTATTCCAAGCATTCAAGTGTTCATTCTAAGGTTACCTAAGACTACTCAAGGTGTTGGGAAGCTTGGATTCGGGTTTAACAAGGAATTATCAAGAAAACATATTTAGGGTTTTCTTGATTAGGGTTTTGATTTTGAAGGCTTGATTGGGGTTTACATCTTGTGTTCATCATCCTACTTGACTTCTATAAGGTCTATTTAAAGTATTCAATGTTCATTCATTAATTTTCTATTGTGTACATACTTGTTGTGTAAGTTAATCACCACCTAGTTTCATTTTTAAGTCATATAAAGTATTTGATGATTTCATATGGACAAAGGACATGAACATTTAGAGGACTAAATACATGTGAATTATACGGTACAACACTTGGTAAAATAATGGTGCAAGGTTCTTAAATAAAATGATTGTAAACTAACTTATAAATTAAAAACCCTAATTATGTATTTATACACACTATTGGAATTCGAACTAAATACCCTATGTTTTATATTTTATAAAAATAGTGCTCTTTACAAGGATCGTAGGCATGTAAGGAACTCGAAAAACGGGATTATAACGAACAAGTTATGAATTTTACGAGTTATATATATTTAACTTTATAAAAACAATTTTATAAGCTGTGATGAACAGTAAAAGTTACTGTTCATCAGAGGTAAAAATCCCATAAATCTAATATTTTGATAAATTTCCTTAATACGATCCCACGGACATAAAGAACTCGAAAAACGGAATTATAACGAACAAGTTACGTATTTTACAAGTTATATATAATTAATTCTATAAAAATAATTTTTGTAAACTGTTATGAACAGTAATTTCTACTGTTCATCAGGGATTTAAATTTTATAAAAATAATATTTTAATAAATTTTCTTAATACTAATCCAAGGACATAAGGATCTCGAGAAACGGAACTATAACGAACGAGTTATGATTTAAACAAATTACATATAATTAATTTTATAAAAATAGTTTTTATAAACTGTGATGAACAGTAAAAGTTACTGTTCATCAGTGGGTTTAAACTTTATAAATATGATATTTTGATAAATTATTTTAATACGGAGACGTGGACATAAGAAACGTATAAAACGGAGTCGAAACGATAAAAGATATTGAGGTTTTAAAACTCGCGCGCAATTACTTTTATTTTTATCCAAATCTTTTATGAAACAATTAAATTAACTAATAAAAATATCATATAAATCATACATTTTACAAATGATACGTTAGTAAATAAAAAAAATAGATTATCAATACGAATTAACAAGTATATTTATACTTTAGTTTAAAAAGAGAGTTAATTATTGTTCTAACTTTTTTAAAGACTTAATAAAAACTATTTAGGTGGTGGTGTAACTATAAGACATGTGATGTTTTAATTGAAATGAAATACCATTATACTCATTAAGAACCTATAATTAATTAGGTTGCATTAAATTGCGAGGCGATTCACTACTTGATTTTTGATTAATTCAATCATTTATTACGGTGAGTTCATAGCCCTTTTATTCAATTATATTGTTTTACCAACTTTGGGGTCGAAACATGCATTGTTTATACAATTGGACGCAAGGACTCTTTTCAAACAATTACGAGTTGGCTAAGTAGCCAAACCCACTATTGCCCACTCTTCTTTGAACTGTCAATTTCTAGTTAGCTGAGGCGATTGTTAATTGAAATAGATCTATTTGGGATTGACATCCCTGTTCGGGTGAGTAGCGCTCATCGGTTTCGACAGTACTGAAACAACGAACGTATACATTCGGAACCATTTGGGATGTGTTGCGGGTTTGGAATCATCTTACATGGGCACATTTAGTGCATTAACAATTGCAACATATATGTCGAGCTTCGGTGTCATGAGCTTAGTTGCATCATATTACTTTTAAGATATTGTATGTGTTACATGTCTTACATTGGAAATCTTGTGGTCCTACTTTTATACATTTACTAAACCTGTGAATTCACCAACTTTATGTTGACGTTTTAAAGCATGTTTTCTCAGGTCAATAAGGTACGAGAAACAAGGATACATTGGTGGTCATCATTTTGGAGTCATTACTATAAAGATTTGGATGCATTACATTTTGGGAATATTTGTTATGTCTTAAAATCTTTACTTTTCATGGATGAACTATTTAAGCTTCGGCTATTGTAACAAACAAGTCTATTTAAGCCAATGTATCAATTTTAACGACTCATATAGAGGTCGTTCTCATATCTTGTGCTATTGATCTATGAAGTAACACTCGCCAACCCATATTTCCGCTGCGACCCATTTTGGGGGTGTTACATCTTCTGCTTAGCTTAGCTTACTTGTTTGCTGAATTTGCTTATTTAAAGTTAGTCTAGCTTATTTGTTTTGTTTTATGCTCATTCCAGCTTATTTGTGTCTTAGTTTAAAAAGTTTTAAGTGTTTTTGCCATTTCTAGCTTTTATGCCTGCTCTAGCTTATTTTCCTTGCTTCTCTTCTCGTGCATTTGCTTATCAGTGTTAGTGCCCAATCATATTCACATCTTTGTCATTCAATCATCAATCCGTAATTCGATTTTCCATTCAAGCCTCGTTGGGATCAAATAGAAAACTTCTTTTACAAAAAAGTTGTTATGCACCAACATAACCTGATTTAATGGAATTTTTTTTGGAATTTTTCAAAACTTTTTAAAAAAAAGTTTTCTTTTATTATTCTCACGAAATTTGTCTTTTATTTTACCCGTCCGAAATAAATTATCTATAAAAATATATATATATATTCTTGCTTTATTTATAAAAAAACATGAAGAAACCAAACCCCAACTGGGTCCTCGAGAATCTCGGGTTACACGGGTTCACCTAAACCCACGGGTCAACCGGGTGCGAAAATATGAAGCCGTTAAGTTAAATTTCTGTTTTTTCGACCGTTCAACCGGTTGACCCGACCGGGTCGAACCGGGTTTCAAAACATTGTACCTACCACCCATATAAAACACCACTCGTCTTCTTCCAAGCTCCAACCTGCAAAACAAAAAAAAAAAAAAAAACACACCAGACCAACCCATCACAAACACAAACTCATCACACAAACACAAATAGAAAAAGAAATAAACCTCCAAAACATAAAAAAAAAGCGAACCACCATCGCGTGGGCTGGAGCTGTCGGCGCAAGAGTCGATGGCACGAACAACGGTGTGGTTAGCGTGGTGATTTCCTAAGCTAGAGCTATGGCGTCGCGCCATGACGCATGTATACCGAGGGCTCTAACTAGAGAAGCTTATGAATTTATGTTAAAGTTGATTGATGTCAACTTAATATGATATTGAGTTCAAAACATGTGTAACGCCTACTCACTAAAGTGGTATATTATGAGAAATTAACATTACTGTGACCTAAGATTATACTTATTCTTAACTTGATTTATTTTTGTGTCAAATTATCAAAACTATGATTTTTTTTCTTCTAAAAATAAAAAAAATACCATTCTACGACACTTCTGCCACCATAAGCATCCATTTTCAGACTAATTATTACAAATCTATGTTTTCCCATCGATTTACTTCACAATACACAAATAGACAAAAACTAATTATTATTTCAAAAGTCATGACTAGTACTGTATTAGATATTTCAACAAACAACTAAGGAAGTGTTTGTTTGGGGATATTACACTGTTGGTTTAATATCACACCAAATAACACATGTTTGGTAGCACCAGTAATTGAAAAAAGTTGATTCCTCACCCTTGCCCCATGATTTAGGAATTCATTTCTGAAAAGAGCAATGCTACATCCACTCCCAACTCACATAAAAACTTTCACATGCTGATGTGGCATGTAACTTGCACCAATCACATTCTATTTACTATGGAGCATTATAAGCTTGCCATGTAAGCATAAACAGTATGCACTATTACACCATCCAATAATGCTTTCTTATAACCCGTCTTTTACCCAACCATCATTTTCAAATAACCTCTAAGTGCATCCAATCTTTTCAGGCACCCTCAAATTGCTTTTAAAGCTTGAACTTGTAAGTAAATTCAGTTTTTACTCATTTTTCTTGCATAATGAGTGGTTGATATTTTCAGTAGGTTTTTTTTAAGAGATTAACAAGTAATCTGGTTTTGTGATGTGCTTATATGCTTATGATTTTAATAAGTTTGCGTTTTGTATGTTTATTCTCAAGCTTCGAAAGTAGGGGTTACGAGCTTGGTAATGCTATGGTATGGAGACTAGATGATGAAGAAATTTCAAAGATTATATATGGTGCATGAGTAAGTACTGGTTTGCCAAAAATGTTGTCTAGACTATCAGTATTATATGCGAGAGATTGTTTTAGTTCTATTATTAAGAGTATTTATGTTGTATGTGGACAATAAGCTTTTAATTAGCTCATAATCACATTCCTACATTCAGTGTGTCCAGAGCTATGAAAAGAATTACTTCTTAGTACTCCAGATATTCAAAGCTGTAGGGAGTGATGCATAAGTATTATAAGTCGGTTCCTCGTGGTAATGGTTATCGACCTATCATAAAGCAGAAGGCAGAAGAACATGAAAGTTGGTACTTATGAGTTATGACTATGAGTAGGCCTATGTACGTAGATATATGCATATACATGTATATATAGTTTTAACTCGGGGTCAAAAATATTTTTGTTTTCACTTACAAATTTGGAAAGTTGGCGTATATCCTAGAGGTAGATAGAACCTTTGAAATTAGTAATTTACTAAATTCGTATGATGTTTTGTTATGCTACACCTTATGATAATGAGAATTTCACTAAATTTATAATGTTGATTAAATGTTAAACACTTAATTGTTGTTTTTGAGTTACATGGGTAATGAAAAGTTGTGAATGTAATGTGAATTCAAGATTTTTAGTGAATGATTGTTAAATTGAATATAACTTTTAACTATTTTTGTTAAATGTTTAAAAGTTTGCACCAAGTGCCATCCTTATTATTATTATTATTGTCATTTCCAATGTTTGCAAACGATATTATACTCTTAATTATAATGTGAAATGAATATTAATGGTTAAAGAATGGGATGTCATTTTTAGTTCAAATAGAAATAGACATAGATTTGGGATGATGCGGTTGTTGATGACTTATGTGATGTAAGCGGGTATGGCTGCTTTGATGGTGTGGTGGCATATCGTATGCAAAAAAATTTTGGTGAACTAATTCATCCGATTGGGTAAGAAACGACACTTCTATACAATAATAATAGTAAGCTGTTTAAAAATGTATATAATACTTTACTGGGCAAAATGGCAAGAGAAATAATTGAGGAATAGCGCCGAGTCTGTGGAACTGTTGTGCTACAGACATTAGGAGTGAAAGTAGTAGTGCGCAGCAAGTTAGGCATGGGTGTTAGAGTGGCTATTGTGTCAAGCATTAATGTGTCGTTATTATTATTATTATTTTTTGAACAAAGTTGTGTCGTTAACCACTTAAGTGAAACAGAACAATAGAAAGCCTAGGAAAGGGGGTGGGTGTGGTAGGACCGTAGTAGGAGTATGGGGAAAATATATTTTGCTTGTGGAAGGATTGTCAAAGCAGGAAAAAACACGATATTTCACTGCATCAAATTGTAAATTTTACTGTATTAAATTATATATTTTACTGCATCACAGTGTAAATTTTACTGCATCACAGTATAAAATTTACTGCATTAAATTGTATATTTTACTTCATCACGGTGTAAATTTTAATGCATTAAATTATATATTTTACTGCATCACTATGTAAATTTTACTGTATCACAGTGTAAAATTTACTGCATTAAATTATATATTTTACTGCATCAAATTATAAATTTTACTGCATCAACTTGTATATATTTTATTGCATCACATTGTAAATTTTACTGCATTAAATTGTATATTATACTGCATTAAATTGTATATTTTACTGCATCACAGTGTAAATTTTACTGCATCACAATGT
Organism: Tanacetum coccineum; assembly: GCA_026074375.1. NCBI lineage: Eukaryota > Viridiplantae > Streptophyta > Magnoliopsida > Asterales > Asteraceae > Tanacetum > Tanacetum coccineum. Next base: position 35,152 of record BQNB010047463.1, on the reverse strand, counting down.
AAAATTTACTGCATTAAATTGTATATTTTACTTCATCACAGTGTAAATTTTACTGCATTAAATTGTATATTTTACTGCATCACTATGTAAATTTTACTGCATCACAGTGTAAAATTTACTGCATTAATATGTAGGATCATCATAGGTAACAATTTAGTTCGTCATGGTAAATAATGTATTATTCACTAAATTATTAACTGTGATGCACTAAGAAAATAACAGTGATGCACTAAAATATTGTTGTATCGTAACTAAAAACGCTATATTGAAAACGAGTTATCTCACACAAACTTTATTCTTTTTGAACGATTCAAAAAACTGTGTAAAGTATATCATAATATCTATAACTTTCAAGTTTTGCAAAATTTTTAATTTTAATTTTAGACTAATGAAAATTACGGTTAAAACGCAATGAAACAAGAATATGTATATTTTTGTAAAAAAATAATAATTAAAAAAGATAACTTTTTTGATCTTACATGAGTAAAATGTTTAATTATTCATTATGCTACAAAAATTATTGCATTTACATCTAGTTTTACAATAAAAATCTCACATATGCATTTCATCAAACACCTTGTGTGCATAAAATATGACTAAAATACAATTTTCAAAGTGTGATATCTCACTCGTACGATGTCGGTTTTGTGTGATTCAAACTGTTGTGTAAAGCTTGAACATAATACTACAACTTTCATGTTTTAAGTGTTTCGTGATTCGGTTGTTATGATGGACAGAATTTGGGTCGAAAATGAAAAAAAATCAAGAATATCAAAACCCATTTATTTATTTGTTAAAAGTTGAACGAAATTTAACAAGATTTATATCAATTTAAAGACGGTTTAATTCTAAGAATTATGGTGAAATCGGTTTTTTATAAAAGTTTGTCGTTTGAGAGTTATGTCCATTTCAAATTCAGGATGATTTTTGAAAAAACATGGATATTTATCAAGAGCAATGCTACATCCACTCCCAACTCACATAAAAACTTTCACATGCTGATGTGGCATGTAACTTGCACCAATCACATTCTATTTAATTTTCTCTTTCTTTTTTCAACCACCTATATGTGTTTGACACATATGGGTGTGGAATTTGTATGTGTAAAATGGGTGTGAATCTAGCATTTCTCTTCTGAAAATGAGCCCCAATTTACTATTACACTCACAAACTATATATTATTTAATGAATAAATAATAAAAAACACCCTACTTATTTAATAGTATATTATTAAATTTTTTTTTATTTAAATATTATTTTTCATATCAAATCCATTTCTTTCATACCCAAATCAAATCACCTTTATACAAACCAAACGACACCTAAGCATTAAATAGACTAACAACTAAGGTTAAAAGATAAAATATCGTAAGTCTTTTATGATGTAGTAAATTGATAAAGAATATGAAATGACAATATGAATGAAACAGAAAAAATGTGTGGAGGTAAAAAGGAAACAAAGACAGATTCACTTTATTCATTTATATACTTTTCAAATAAAAAGGTGAGACTCACGATTGACTTTTTTAATACGACAAACTAGTCTAACAAAATATAATTTTGATCGTAAAAAATGTCACTTCGATTTAGAAAAAGCTACCAACTTTATGAAATGTGTCAAATTTTCAATAAAATCGCACGATACTAAATTTTAAAAACATTTATTTTTTACAAGATAGTGAAGAAACTTGACCAAATTTTAAAATAGTCTCTAAACTTTTGTCCTAGAATCAATAACTACGAATACTATAGTTAAAAACTAGTTATAAGTCCTGGTACGAAGTTTACATATGAATATAATTTATTCTAATATTTTAGTTTAATATACAGATATATAAGAATTTGTCTGTGTTTTATGTTTTGTAATTGTGATATTTGTACAATTAATAACTATGCACGAGTTTTACATAAACGTTTTCATTATATATATAAAATCGATTATGGTTTTGTAAAGATTTTTGTTAGATGAAAGATTTACTTTGTTTAACTGACATTGATGTTCAAGTTGATGTTGATGTTTAAATTTAACTATTGATATTATGTTGTACACAATATGCGAGTTTAACAACACTTAATGACGGTTAATGAAGATAAAATATAAAGCTTTTTAAAAATGTTTTGCTAGATAGCTTTATATAAACTTTTAATTAGAATTTCATGAGTCGCTGTTATAAGTATAATCGCGTATATTTATTTTCATATCACGGTAACCCACACTTATATTTGATATTTATATTTCCGTTAATAATAATTTAGCCGCATTTAATTTTGAATCCCGTGTACGCATCGACTAAACTTATAAAAAGGAATAACATGAGTTGGTCGTATACGTACAACCTCGTGTATTTATTTACATACATAATAACTCGTGCTTTTATTTTGATATTTATAATCTTGTACATATATGTTGTATTTTTTAAAACAACATATATGTTGTATTTTTTAAATATAAAGTCTAGGAGTATAAAGTTTAAGAGAGCATTTGTTTATTTTTTAAAACTATTAAAAATATAAAGATTTATAAGTTACACTTAATTCAATATAATTTATTTAAAATTCAACCACTAAAGTTTTATTAATTCTCTTTATTTTTTATAAGTTTTTATTTTCACAAATTTGACATCTATATTTTTATGTTACTTTTTTATACTATTAAATTTCTCCACCAATTTTTTTTTTCAATTTTAACTTTCAGTTTACCAATAAAAATACTCGACTTTACCACATGTAAAAATAAAGCAACCAGGTTGGCCTATTTTTTTTTCTCAATAAGATTATTGTAACAAAATATTGTCGAAATAATATAATTTTTTTATTATACAAAAATTGGACAGATTAGAATTAAATACCCATTTTCAAAGTTTGTTTGTGATCCCAGCATTTCTCATGTATTCACAAGTTACATGACAAATCATTTTGTAAAACTTTTTGTGAAAGTTTGTTTGTGATCCTAGCATTTCTCATTTTGAAATACTCAGTATCATCTCAAACCAGATTAATTTCTTTTTTTATAATCAATTTATTTCTATTAAAATAAATAACCATAAATATTTCAGTAAGTAGTTGACAATTTAATGCACACACATTAAAAACCAAAAAAAAAAAAAAAAACTGGTTGGCAGTACATGTTTAACAACACAACACAACACATGTAACACTTCTTTCTTCACGGGCCACTGTCTCCTTCAAACTCCATACGACACCGTTTTCACCATCATCTTCTCTCTCTCCTTCACACAGTAAACACACACTCAAAAACACACACACCATGAAAATGTACCCTTTACAGATCTATGCTACATTACTCATTTTGTCACTTTTTTTAGCTCGACCCATTTGTGGTGCACCTTCTCAGATCAGTTCTAACTCGGTCTTAGTTGCCCTTATTGACTCACTTCATTTCACTGAGTTCACTGAACTCGTTGAGAAAGCACTTTTGCTTCAGACCCTTGAAGGGCAAGTTGATAAAACTAATATTACTGTTTTTGCTCCTAGTAATGAAGCACTAGAGACCCATTTAGATCCAGATTTTAAAAGGTTCTTGCTTGAACCAAGAAACCTTAAATCTTTGCAAAGTTTGGTTATGTTTCATGTTGTTCCGGGTCGGGTCGGGTCGAGAAACTGGGAACCCGGGTCAGGTCATGACCCGGGTGAGTATAGGACATTGTGTGATGAGGGGGAGGAGGATAAGTTGGTTTTGACCCGGGGGAGTTCGGGTGAGAAATATGTGGGTGGGTTGGCGAAAGTGACCCGACCCGATGATTTGGTGAGGTTTGATGGGGTGGTTCATGGGATAGATAGGTTGTTGGTTCCTAGAGCGGTGGTTGAGGAGTTTAATAAGAGGAGGAGTTTGAGGGAGATTTCCGCGGTTTTGCCTGAAGGAGCTCCGGTTGTGGATCCGAGGACTAACCGGTTGAAAAAGAATTCGGTTAGTCCTGTTCCAGCTGGAGCTCCTCCGGTTCTTCCGGTTTATGATGCTTTGGCACCGGGGCCGTCTTTGGCCCCGGCGCCTGCCCCGGGTCCTGGTGGGGCACATCACCATTTTGATGGCGAGAGTCAGGTAAATGCTTATACTCAATGAAGTTGCATTTTTTATTTATACATAGTTCAGAATTACCCATTATTAGTACCTTAGTTACTTTTATGATTTGCAAACTTTGAGACCGTGAAATTATTCATTTGGCATCCTTTAATTCTGGTGTCCATTTAGGGGGTGTTTGAATGAGCTTGTTTAAGTAGCTTTTCAGCTTATTACAATATTATATTCCGATAGGTTGCTGTTAAGTACCCAAACAGCATAGGCTTAACAATTTATTTTTGTCAGCTAAGCTATTAGAAGCAAATGTGGAGGTACTTGTCTAAAAGAGCTTGTTTAGCTTAGTTATTAGGTGACAAGTTAATAAGCAAAAGCTCTTTAAAAATAAGCTATAAGAAACACACCCTTAGTATGGTAAACCATATGGTGTCTTTGTGAATCTAATACTAAATCCTATATTGCAGGTGAAAGATTTCATCCAAACACTCCTACATTACGGCGGGTACAATGAACTAGCAGACATTTTGGTAAACTTAACATCGTTAGCAACAGAGATGGGAAAATTAGTATCAGAGGGTTATGTTTTAACGGTGTTAGCACCAAACGATGAAGCAATGGCAAAACTTACAACAGACCAGCTGAGTGATCCGGGTGCACCAGAGCAAATTGTGTATTATCATTTAATACCCGAGTACCAAACTGAAGAGAGTATGTATAATTCTGTTAGGCGGTTTGGTAAGGTTCAGTATGATACATTGCGATTGCCACATAAGGTCGTGGCTGAGGAAGCTGATGGGTCGGTTAAATTTGGGTCAGGGGAGGAGTCTGCGTATTTGTTTGACCCGGATATTTATACAGATGGGAGAATATCGGTTCAGGGTATTGATGGCGTTTTGTTTCCGATGGAGGAGAAAGCGGAGAAGAATGCTACGGAGGTTGATACACGGCCGCAGGTGAAGGTTGTGGCTAAGCAAAATAGAGGTGTGTTTGTTACTTTTGATCCTTAATGATTGATTTTATAACTTATGATTAAACACGACAAAGTGATCCGTAGTTTATATGATTTGCTTAATATGCAGTTTGGGCTTATAATATTCTGAATGATTGTAGTTGTTATACTTATTTAGCTGATAAATTACCAACATATCGATAATCCATATAACATCGATACATAGGTGAATAAACTGACAATAGTAATTTGCCTATTTTCCATATCCTAGTTACTATCCTTGTAATTATCCCTTCGTAACCTCTATATCTGTATTATATTATATTATATTACTAGAAGTGTACCCGCGCTATGCTACGCTAATAAAGAGGGTCGAATGGAGGCTTGTGTTCTTTTTTTGCCTTCCCACTTTTTATGTTATATATAAGAATAACAAACTTACATTTTCAAATTTTGACTCATTTTTCTTCCCATCTTTTACACACAAACACACACCCACTCTCTCCTTTCCAGAACTTTTAAACCCTCGTGACACTCTTTTCCTTTAGCTAGAAAATCGCTGAATCTCCGCTCTGAACCACCATAGGTTGCACACCGTCGTCTTCCCCTTTTCATTACCCCCACATGGTTCTCGTACACTTCTTGTTCTCATAAATGCAATACAAAATCTGTGGTAACTAAAGTAGTTTACAAATATGTGAAAATGTGAAGGAAAAAAAACTCAGTTCTAGGGTTTGTTCTACACTATTTTGGTTGTGGTGACATATTTGCTTTCATAAGTTTGCAATATGTCTAGAATTTAAAAATGAAGTGTTTATTACATTTCATTTGATACTTGTTCAATAAAAAATGTGATATTAAATTTAAATCACGAAAACTTCTGAACCCAAAAGAATTTAATGGTTCTAATAAAGATCAATTATAGTGGTTCTTTCTGTGACTTAATAGAATAATAGTTGGTTAATGCTAGAAGTCTTGATAACTAGACAATCCTTTGAATGAGCGTTTAAGAAAATTTGCGACTAAAGAGAATTATTGTTGTCTAGGACTCTAGGTTACTTAGTTTTGTGACCAAAAAGAATCGTAACTTGATAATGCACTTTGGTAACTTTTGCTCTCAACTGATTATGTGATAACTCAATGGGATACCGGGAATAATCAGATAATCTTTTTCAAAACGCAATACAAAACAATCCATTAAGAAGCTTTAAGAACTTGTCCTATGGACGTTAATACCGTTGACCCGTGTTCCCAAATGACCTGAATTGACCCGGGACCTACCAACCCATTACCTGACCCGATGCGCCTGTTCGGCCACCACGTGGCATATTTATGGTTGCAAGATAAAAATTTGAAAATCTTTGTGACTCCAGCTGGAATCTATGTTCTGCAATATCTACCACAGAGCTGATGCTTTGACAACAGCCTGTGTTTATGACCTGTACTCATGCTTCATCATGTTGTATCATGTGTAGTGATACTTGCTCTTTATGCCTAAAGAATTAAAGGAGACTGTGACTAATTTATGGTCTTTCCCTTTTGGGGCCCCTCTTCTGCATTTTGTTCATTTCATGTTTATCATATTATGATATTCTTTTCTTGGTAACCTTTTTGCCGACAGTAGTAGTACTTTAGGTTGTACAGTGTGCTAAAAACACTCCTCTCAGTTTGAAATATCTTTTTTTGTACGTTGATGACTATCGACATGCTATAATGCTATAATTCGATATCGTTTTATATATAAGATCCGATCAAATTGCTTCGAAGGTCTTTAGTTATAACTTATAAGGTGCGTCTTATTAGGTTTTTAGTTGTACGTTTAGAAACAAAAATGAAAAATAAGTGATCACTTGATGTGATAATGCAATACGAGAGCATCTTAATCCGCATAAAATTGGCTTTTTGCAGTGGGTCCACGTATATATGTTTTTTTCATTGTTTGATATTAATCCTTTTGTGATAGACCATTTGCATGAGTTAATAAAATATCAAATTCAGCTCTAATGATGGTAAAATGATTTAAGGAATTATTTTTTGTGTGTGATCGGGTTTATATAATTGCATTTGGTTCCATTTGTAAATGCAGGGAAATTATTGGAAGTAGCATGTTCAATAGTTGGAGCATTTGGACAAGATTCTCAATTTGCAAGCTGTTATTAATATATAAATACATTCTTTAAAATTTCAAGAAAATGGAAATAGAACCACCGATCTGCAGACTCAAAGGTGAGCATTTATACTTTGCAAGATACTTATGTCAGTTCCATGTTATCGAACTTCATCAGATTCGGGGGTATTAAAACTAACATCCTTTTGTAATAAGCACGTAAGTAGTTTAGGGTGTGTTTATGTCGCCTTACTGAATTTGCTTTTTGCTTTTTGAAATAAGCTATTCTAAAGTTAAAGGCGTATTTTATATTTCGCAGTGATTTGCTTATGGTTCTTTGTGAAAAGTTGTCATAATGATTGCATGTACATATGATAATCAATAAACTTAGAACTTATACGATATAATAATGATTGCCAGATTTCTAAAAGGATGAAGGTGTCGAGGTATAGCGGAGATAAAAAATGGGTTAGCGGACGGATGCTGCAGTTTGCATTCAAGGATGTTTCCCTCAAAGTTTTCTTTTACTTCATTTTCCTGATTATTTTTTGGTATCGTCACTATGAGTAATGTAATTACTATTAGTAGAAGCGCGTTTTTTGGGGTATTTGGTTTTGGAAACACATTATTATGCAAATACATATATCATTTTGTACAACAACTATCAAATTTGTTATAAACAACAATTCTTACCGTCTCATGTGACAAGAACCATTTACTATTTATGCAATCATTGTTAACTATCTCATGAAAGCATTTGTAATTTGTAATTACCACAAGAACCATTTACCATTTACGCAGATGACATCTTTCAAATCAGTAAACGAAACAGAACCATTTTTCGACAGTAAAAATCTGCACATAACACTTGAAAAAGCTTCAAACCAAAGAACAACCACCCCCTATTACATACACTTGTAAAGAAATGTTTTAACAGCCAACGGCAGTGTCACCAGGCGTTGCGTCCTCATTTGGTGAAGTCGAACCAACATGTGGGACTAAGCTTTCGTGGCCTTCTTCTTTGTCTTCTGTTTTTTTGACCTTTTCCTTGGATTTAACAGTTTTGGGCTCTGAGAGTTTGGTCAATGATTTGCTGTTTGGCTTCTTGAAAGCAGCAGTGTTGTTGTTACGGTATGAGGGGGCGAACCTAGGTGACATTGTTTGGCTTCGAGCGGATCGTGGGCTATCAAGAATGTCTAGTTGGTCCAAAGACTTGCTCACTTGATGGAGCGAGCTCTTATTCCTCCCTAGCTTAGGTGATCTAGGACGGGTAGTTGGTATCTGTAAATTTATAACATAAACACAAATTCTTTAACTCCCTAATCTTGCAACCAAGTCGCACAATATATCAGCAAAAAGGGTGTTTGGATGTTCGTTTTGAAATCAACTAGATATTGTTTGGGATTCTTTATGACACTGTTTATCTGCTTTTTAGGCAGATAAGCAGTTTCAAGTATTGTAGTAAAAACTGCTTATCTTAAAGTAAATAATCACCTAAAAACAAGCAGTTAAAAGTAAACGAACCAAAACACCTTATAAGAAAACAGGCTTTAGTAGATAAGTCTGGACATGCTTTTGCTGTCTGATCCTAGTGACGATAAGTCACAAACATATACGGAGTAATAATTAGTTTTAAAAAGCAAATCCAAACACCCCAAATTAGCACGAATACAAGCATACCTTCTTGAGTTGCGGTTTCGGAGGGGGCACTTTGTAAAAGTCTGGCATCGGTGTAGCTTTAAAAGTCAAACTCTTCCTTAGTTTCTTAAGCTCCTCATCTTGGCTTTCCTGCATTGTCACAAATGCAAAACAACATATCGATCCCGATCTTTATTTGTTGACTAAAGAGTTAAAGAAAACGAAACCTTTGACTTTGCTTGCATAGTGGTCTTTTCAGCTTCTTTTGCTTGAACAATCTCCTCAACCTTTGAGTTAAACTAGTACACCAAATATTAGAAAAAAATAAACGTTATTGTTACTGCTTTAAACAAAGGCTATAAAATCTCAAATATGCACCTGTTTTCGCCTTTCGGCTCGCTCCTCCAACCTGGAAGTAAAAACTGAGCCCGAGGTGCTGCTCCTACGGCCCTCACCCGGGGTAGCGTTTCTATTAAAAAAACAAATCCATCCAAAGTTAAAACAATTGATGATACGTAGTAATTCATAACATGAACAATGTCAAGTTAAGAACAATACGGTGAAGCAGTCGAACTAGCAGCATCGTCATCTTTAAGTGGCAGAGCAGTTTTGATTGGTTTCAATCCACTTGAAACTCTTCTGATTGCAGATGCTGAAGCGGACAATTTAGGCCCTGCAACTCGTGGTTTTGTGTGTGTGTCAATGCTAGCTCTCGTGGAATCAGGAGTTCGGCTTTTGTTAGGGAAAGATAAGCTTTGAGACAGGCTTGGCCTTGGGGTCCGACCAAATGTACCAGGACTAGGTCCGTTCTTAGTCTTGCTGGTATTTGAAGTACTCACTTTGGTCGTAGCCTTAACTGAGTTTTGGCTTTTAGGCTCAGTAACTGTCTCTGATGATTGTGTCTCTTCTGGTTTTGATAAATCAAGAACATCCACTTTGTTCAAGTTTTCAGGCTGTGTGACATTTGAATTCACTTCCTGGACAACTTCTTTAGCATCAAGATCATTGCTTTTGGATTCTACATGAAACCCGTTTCCAGACGCCATTCCTATTTCAAAATCAACATCTTTTAGTATCAGAATATACATTATGACATAATATTTCATAAAACTAGAAGTGTGCGGATCCAAATCACTTTTGTTAAAAGTTATGCTAAAGTCATTAACCTAAATTCTGAGTATGATTCATTGTACAGGTCAGGAAAAATTGGATGACATACTCTAAAATTCCATACTGGTTGGTTTCGTACCATTGCACGTACACTCCTACTTACATATGATGGTACTTTTCAAAATGATTTACATTGGAATCTACTGGCATAATTATCCAAGCCTCGTATAGTCGTATACTATATGATATAGACTGTTTGATACTTTGATCATATACATGTGCAGTTTATAACAAAACGTCGAAAACACAAGTATTGAACAAGATCAAACAACACAAGATCAACTTAACATAAATCATGGTTCCTTAATATATAAAACAGATTAATAGGTTACTACTCAACCTTAACTTCCTAGAAAATCAAAGAACACAAACACATAGATTTGAAACAAGCATATAAACATTAAAAGGATCAAGCAAGTACCAAAAAACAAGACAAGTTGAAAAGTTGAAACCGTCAAGAAATGAATAAACTAGAAACAAAAACAAGTGTGACAAAGATATGAGACAATATTTTTGATGAACTATACCTTGTATGAAGATTTAATGGTACTAGTTCTGAGGATGATTGAGCAGTTGTGCAACTGAATTATGGTTTGAAATTTAAATGTTATAAATTAAGTTGGTTATGTTGGAGAGGTTATGGACTTACTTGATCATGGTGAGTTGGTGGGGGGTTAAGTTAGTATATTTTTTTTGTAATACATATAGCATGACCATATGGAATAAGACATATATTAAAATTTTAATACACCTTTTGACATTGTGGCTTTTTAAAATAGCAAGATTGGATAATCACATAAAGATTAGCATTTGAAATTTTTTGGTCTTTTAAACTTGAATGAAATATAACAAATCCATATTGTTGATTTGTTGGGCATGCATATTGGTAACTATCATATTGTGGGATTTTTTTTCTAACTAAATACTGTTTTTTTGCTTGAAACAGCTAGAATAGTTTGTCAGAGATTTTTGTACATGTTAGAAAATCATTACTCAAATTCTAAGTTTACATTTTTAAAATGATCATCAAATGGTAAATCATTATAATATAAAGCTTGGAAAAATATACTAACATGAAGAGAACGTGACCGGGAAGTGGGGGGAAAATATTTGGTAGGTGCCAACGTGGCACAACGAAGCAATGTGATTGGTCCCACGTCTATACAAACAAAAAAAACCGTAGATTCGAGCTGTCCCTCACAACCAACGAACGTGCAAACGTATTTTTTTAAGATGTTACAAATGATAAGTTTTTATGGAATCTCAGCCGTTAATATATGGCCGACTTGCCATATTTGTGTAATCATTTAAACATGCTCTACAGTCTAAATACACTCGTATTAGGCTGAGTGTAGGGGTGACCGCATAGGAGATCGTCACCTTAGCATAAACTCAGTTTTCTCTCTTCTAGATCACACAGAGATCAAACACACGTAATAGTGACCGCACAGGCGACCGGACATTTTTTTTTTAAAACATTACATTAATAATTAAACATTACAAATTAAAATACGAAAATAAAATACACGAAAGACTATACGGGAAAAAAAATACGGTAATAAAAATACGGAAATAAAATATTACAATAAATTAGTGTGCATTTGTTTGATGCCAAATGTTTTCCACTAGATCGGCTTTAAGACTAAGATGAGTTTCTTCGTCGTGTATTTCTCTGATAACTTGTAGCCTATCTTGTGCCGATCTTACGGGATCATCTTCACGATGTTGTTCCTTCGGATAATACTTGGGAGAGATCGCCTTTTTTTTTCTTTTGCGAATCATATTATGTAATATAATGCAAGTGTACATCAAAAGAAGTAATCTTTTTTATTGGACTCTTGACCGTTGCAGGAGTTTTGTTACGATAACCTCCATTTTTCTTTAGCACGCCAAACGCTCGTTCCACATCTTTTCTTGCTGCTTCATGTACTTATATCTTATTTGCTTCACATCATTTGACCATGGCTGTGCAATAGACTTCATAAGAACAGCCCATTCTGGATATATCCCGTCAGTAAGATAATATCCCCATTTATCAATCATGTCGTTAGCCACAAATGGAACCTCTGGTGCTTTTCCCACTTTAAGATCATTTAAAACTGTCGATTGACGTAAAACGTTAACGTCATTGTTCGATCATGCAACACCAAAGAAGGCGTGCCAAATACATAAATCTTGTGAGGCAACCACTTCTAATAAAATGAATGGCTCTGACCAGGAATCACCCCTACTGAATTGAGCACGATATGCTTCGGGGGCATTAGAGCCCAGACGGATCATTTTGTACAGTTTATGCTGCCCTATTCATAACCAGAGGAAACCAATGTTTTTCCTCGTGAAAAAGCGTTAGAGTTTTTCGACGGTCAGTTGCGTTGGCATACGCGCGCAAAATACTCCTCCTGTATCTGCTTATAACTCCATTACCCCCGTTATAGAAAGTCAATCAAACATATCACGAGAAGTTTTTCTCATCTGATTAGTATATTATTCGTGCTAGAGGAATGTCTGTGGAACCGGCACCCATATGCTAGTTGGCCCGAGATCGCAAAAGGTAGTAGTAATCTGTTCATAAAGTAGATGTACCAGCTTTATCCAACAGCATCACGGAACCCTTCTGTGAAATATGAGGCCCAGGTTAGCATACAAATCGCGAAACAGTGCTACGTGTTGGTTTGGTTTAGGTGTCGCGAGAACAGATGGTCTAGGTCCTTCGAAATCGTTTTACGAATAAATAGTCGTTTTAAGAATGGTTTATTTAGCAATGTAACGCATTGCACTAGTCGGGTAATGAGCACGCTGATGGGTTTTCAAAAGCGCTTTAAGAATATCAATGACTGAATGAATAACATATTTTTAATATACGGATACATCACGTGTAACAAGTATAACCCAATTATCGTTTAGTTATTATTCTGTATAGGTGTCGAATTCCAGGTCGACTTGTTCTCACAGGGATTTGGAGTAATATTTAAATAAGTCAAAAGTAAAAATAGACCTTAGAAAAGACAGTTTTGGAAAATAACTTATGGTTGTATCAGTGATTATAAGATGATATACTCGGGCTCTAGTTGAATAATAATCGATAAGTGTTGGAAGAATGATTAAGACTCTCTCGAAGAGGGAACGCACTTTGTGTGTGTGTGTGTGTGATTTCTCTGTCAGACAAACGTTTTCACAAATTACTTGATTAACTCAAGACACTGTATATTTAGTGTAACTAGACGCAAAATGTGTCACTCCAAGTATTCAAGGTGCTAATATATCAAGTTATTTTTGTTTATCAGTTTACGAAAGTGGGATTACTCAATAAGACGTTAAAGAAACTCATGTAGACAAATCTTTAAAACCACATAGTTGTAACGGGTCTTTAGGACTGCTATATCCGTTATGATTATATAATGCTAAGTATTGTGATGAAGCAAATTCGACAAGATAAGACATAACTCATGATTGCACATTAAGCTGTGGTGATTAAAGAGAATCATGATCATACTAACACTTATTCTTATTTTTTATAACATCACCAAGTAGTATATGAGTATTTAGCCTCTCATGGCTAAGGAGTTCATAACATAACTTGATTTGATAACAAACTTCATTCTTTTACTAAACTAGTATGATGTTCTTCGTCGTTCTTGGTGATTTGATCTTGATTCTTCAAAGGATATGGTGTTTATACTTGGAGAATGATTGGATGAGGGGATTGATACTTATTCGTTTGTAAGTATGAGAGGGATGAATGAAAAGGATTGAAATTTGTCATCTTTGATCGGGCTGTGTGAGGGTGAAAGTTGCGGGTACTTTTGTGTGATTAGAAATTGCGAGGGGAGATTTTAATGTGTTATTGGTGAAGTGTGGCGCTACAAAAGAATGTTTGGCGGCGTACTTAGTGTATTTAATGCTCTTAGTCAGTATTTTTATGTCTTCATTTATTCTTCAACGTCAGATAGGAAGTGCGGCGCACAAAGGAAATTATGCGGCGTACTTATGGACGTTTTAATCTTTGAGTGGAGAATTTTGAATACAGTCTTTTATATATTCCTTTGATTAGAGTGTTTGAGGGAGTGATTGTGTGGGAGGCAACAGGTGGTAAGTCGCTTGGCGCTCATCGTGCTCTTTTAAGGCTTGTTCGTTTGTATCTTTTCTTGTATGTTGTCGTTCATTAGTGAATATAAGAGTACGTGATTATCGTTTTGGGTGTTGTGTTTGACCTTGGATCAAACTTCAAGTGAATCTGCAAGCAATTTAAGCTATTAAGTATCGAAAGTTCAACTGAGTATGAAAGGTTCTAGGTTAAATGTATATAATAATAACGCCACAAAAAATCAGGACATATATGTTAGGCGTTGATTCGCAAAATCCACTTGAATACACTTTTAGCTGTGTCTTGCCCTAAGCGCAGATCAAAGCGAAAAATAAGATTCGCATTTATCGTGGACGTGAGAGAAAATTTGGAGATTTTACTTCAGCGATGTGTTTTACGAGGTTTTAGATGATATAACGGTTTCAAGTATGGTGAATTATATGAGGCTGTATGCACCCTTCGCACATAGGGAATGTGTGTGAACTTATAGAATTCACTCAGTTCACTCAAATGGGGATTTTTTTATCAGTATGTGCTGTGTGGAGGTCATCTCAAATATTTGCACTAAGTATGAATGTATAAATCTTGTAGACGGAAACGCGTGTACTAGCATCGATATGGATTGTATTCTTGTACAGCATATAATATTGAATCCGTAATGGCTCGCGATACTTGATTACTGGTAAATGAGATAGGTTGCATAGCAATATATAGCATTCTATTATGTGCATCTGAGCAGGCGTGTTAAGCTACTTGTAGATTTGCTTTGTAAAAGTGTTACTCATATCTTAGTCAGTGTTTGTTGTGTTGATATGTAATTTGTTATGACACTGTATGGTCTTTTGGACATAACTCTCCTCTTTCATATTTTAACTTTGTTTATTATGTATTTCAGCAACTTGTCTTGAGCTCCACTAATAGGAGTGCTTAATGAGCCCTAAGACAGAAACTTGCGGGATTCATAACATGTGATAGGCTTCGGTCTAGTAAATGATGATCAAAGCATAAAAAGTTCTAGGAGCTTGTTCAAAGTGTTACCGGCTCTCACTCAAATTTTCAATTATCAATACACAATTACGTATTGTTTCAGAAAAGATGTGCAAGGGACAAGTAATAAACATCATTTACTACATCTATAACGATTGAATTATAGTTAACGTATGATTGCTCATTATATACAGTCAAACAAGGCTATAATAGGCTTTTCAATTAGGCTGGGTACACATAGAATATGTGGATACCCATCTGTATAGTTATGAAAAGGTATATAAGTTCTACAATCTTAGTGGGAATCTTGGTGTGTGCTAGCTATAGTGTCAATACGGCCTTTTAGATTTTCCTTAATAAGAGCTCATTTTTTACAATTGTGAAAGCTCATATATGTGATTAGATTTTTTTTGAAAGTATACAGTTGAAAATTTTGGCAGGGCAAGACAAGGAGGGATATGCAATTTATTTTTTCTATCTTGGGCTCCCTTAACACTTAACGTTGAACATTGCCCTCATGTGATAACTGATAATAGAGTAAAATAGAGAAGAATTTATGGGAGAAAAAACGTTGTCGGTACTTCCAGCGAGGCAATTGAGAGGAAATGTTATATGCGATCGAGGAGTTTATCTCTGTGGCATATTTCTTGTTCACTATATTTGTCCTCAAATCTTTTAAGTATATTTACCTGACATGTGAGTATAGGTGCTAAGAATATACGCGTAAGAGAAACACACTAAATAAGAACATAGTTTTTTTGTTGTTTTTTTTTTTAAGATATTATTAGAAAATAAATAAAGGATATGAGCGAAAGAATGGATGTAGGGACCATACTCCTCCAGTCATCTTAATGTGATGATTAGGCGCAAAGGTTTGCCTACCGAGAAATTTGGGCTGTGTAGGTGGTTAAGAGTAGTCGTTAGAGTCGTGAAGAGACTGAACTTGGTGAGTCATTATTTTGAGAGAAGAAGGGAGTGAATGCTTCCCGCTTTGGTGCATTGTAATCTTATTCCTATGATTTATAGAGTTTGAGATGCGAGCAATGGCCATTTAACAATGTAATGTTTCTTCTTTCATTTTACCAATTAATTCAACAGTATCTGGACTGATTACTTGTTCGATGTTTTGAATATGTGTACTGGGTCCTAGCCAGCGTGAGAATCGTGAGTTTCGGCTGTTTGAATTTATACTTGTGTGAGTGAAAAGCAAAACCTTTGGTTCCCAATGTTTTGAATTCTTTTGGCTCACTGTTGCTAGTTTTTCTATCGTGCCAGAGATCCTGTTTGTTCTGTGTCCTTGTATATGAGAGTTTTCATTATGCTTGATGTCACTAAGGTTACTCGAGTCAGTCGCTGTAACTGAAAATTCAGTTATTCGCCGACGCTCTCAGCAGAGATTGTGGATATAGATCTACATTATTGCGCTCTTTCGTGTGTTGACTCAAGGTATTAATGGCACGGTGTTCGAATTTCGAGTAGATATGGTATTGTGCAGTTTGTGTCCATATATGAGTTGTTTGGTGTATAGGTTCAGATAGTACTGAAAGTCATTGCTGTATACCGGTATCGGTGGTTTGTAGAGCAGTACGAAAAGCCCATACAAGTGCCGTCATCAAGTTTTCTTGTCTCACAAAAGTAGCGCTGTGGATTGTCTCTGTTTATATAGTGTTTTTCAAGTTGATAGTATCTTTTATGGGTAAAATGTTTCGTTGTTTATTGACTTGATCCACTAGTTTGAGGGGTGATAAAGATGTGAAAAAACGCGGTCGGTTTAACGTCCTTATATTTTTTCATTGTCTTTGTCCATTTATTTTGTTGCAGAAGTGAGTACATCGAGTCAGATGATTAGACTTTGGGCTTTCCGAACGGGCAAGAATAGTTTCTTCAGAATAGTGATAACCAACTCGAGAATCATGTGGTTTGTATGAGGTTGAGCTTCTGTGTTTAGGATATGTAATCGCAACAACAGACAAGAAGTGTATTCATAACTTTATTGTGTGATTTTGGGCCAATGGTCCATAAAACGATTACACGCTCCGCAAATAATGCGAAAATTTCTACATAATGATGTTGGTTAAGGATTCTCAGTTAATGTGGTTGATAGGTTATTCTGCTGGTCTTTTGGCCTACTGCATTTAGCAAATGGCGAATAGAGTATGTAGCGCTTCTTTTCGTTTTTTATGATTCGGCGGCCGCAGTTATAATAGGTGACTGAATCTAGGACCTTTTTTAGCGGTTACATTTGTCCATAATGTCCTACAGTTTACGGTCTGTGTTGGTGACAGTTGATCTTTAAATAGTTATGGTTGTGTATGGTCTCCTGGATTCATAGGCTCATTGATTCAGTACCTCAAAAACATACCTGTGAAAGATAGGAGATGCTTCCTAAAAGTAGTGTTTGAGGTCAAGAGAAGTATTGTTTTCTTTTGTTGGTGACGTCCATTTTGTAACTTGGTATATATCTTCAAACCAAATAGTTTGTGCAAGAAAGTCTGCGAACCATGTACATCTTTTTGTTGTTAATATTTCCATTATAGGGTTGTATTCGGGAAGTGTATATCTGACTTAATGTCATGCTGATCGAAGTTGATGGGTTTTATAGAAATTGTTTTGTGATCATTTCCGGGTTAGTGGTGGATCATAGGATTGTACACTTCTTGTAAATAATACGGGGCATTGTACATGACTCATACGAGGATTGCGATAGTTGGTAAAGGCTTATAGAGTTGCTACACTCGTGGGTTTGTTGGTGTGGTGCTTGGGAGAGAGATTCCAGTAAGGGTTTTTAGACCAGATTGTCTTGTCAGCGCTAGTCTGTCAAACTTAGTTCTAAGGTTTTGGGAAGATCGGCGCGAAGCTTGATGATTTTTGGGATAACTATTTGACGTTGAGTTTTGAGGCCCTATGAATGTTTCTTCTGACAAAAGCGTGGTTTGATGTTGGAGGTTTTCATGATTATATTGTTACGCGGTTGAATTTTATTTGAAGGTTCTACATCGGTATTTGGTCATCGGTGTTGGGTTCGGTAGTTGGCTCGTTGTATTCAGTGTTCTGTCCGTTGATGTTTTACGCTTAATTATGAAAGAGATTATATATGGCCGACTTGCCATATTTGTGTAATCATTTAAACATGCTCTACAGTCTAAATACACTCGTATTAGGCTGAGTGTAGTGGTGACCGCACAGGCGATCGTCACCTTAGCGTCAACTCAGTTTTCTCTCTCCTAGATCACACAGAGATCAAACACACGTAATGGTGACCGCACAGGCGACCGAACAATTTTTTTAAAACATTACATTAATAATTAAACATTACAAATTAAAATACGAAAATAAAATACACGAAAGACTATACGGGAAAAAAATACGGTAATAAAAATACGGAAATAAAATATTACAATAAATTAGTGTGCATTTGTTCGATGCCAAATGTGTTCCACTAGATCGGCTTTAAGACTAAGATGAGTTTCTTCGTCGTGTATTTCTCTGATAACTTGTAGCCTATCTTGTGCCGATCTTACGGGATCATCTTCACGATGTTGTTCCTTCGGATAATACTTGGGAGAGATCGCCTTTTTTTTTTCTTTTGCGAATCATATTATGTAATATGATGCAAGTGTACATCAAAAGCGTAATCTTTTTAAGACTCCTAGATCGTGCAGGAGTTCTTACGATAGCCCATTTTTTCTTTAGCACGCCAAACGCTCGTTTCACATCTTTTCTTGCTGCTTCATGCACTTACTTATATCTTATTCGCTTCACATCATTTGACCATGGCTGTGCAATAGACTTCATAAGAACAGCCCATTCTGGATATATCCCGTCAGTAAGATAATATCCCCATTTATCAATCACGTCGTTAGCCACAAATGGAACCTCTGGTGCTTTTCCCACTTTAAGATCATTTAAAACGGTCGATTGACGTAAAACGTTAACGTCATTGTTCGATCATGCAACACCAAAGAAGGCGTGCCAAATCTATAAATCTTGTGAGGCAACCGCTTCTAATAAAATGAATGACTCTGACTAGGAATCACCCCTACTGAATTGAGCACGATATGCTTGTGGGCATTGAGCCCACGACCATTTTGTACAGTTTATGCTGCCTATCATACCAGGAAACCAATGTTTTTTCTCGTGAAAAGCGTAGAGTTTTTCGACGTCAGTTTGCGTAGGCCTACGCAAAAACTCCTCGCCATATAACTCCATAACCCCGTTATAGAAAGCCATCAAACAATCACGAGAAGTTTTATCACCGATTAGTAAATATTCGTCTAGAGAATCTGGAACGGCACCATATGCTAGTTGGCGAATCGCAAAGGTACACTTCACTAAAGTAGAGATACCAGCTTTTCCAACAGCATCACGACCTTCTTGTAAATAAGGCCAGTTAGCAGACAAATCGCGAACAATGCGTGCGAACAGTGGTCGGTCCATTCGGAATCGTTTACGAAATAAATAGTCGTTGTAGAATGGTTTTTTAGCAAAGTAAGCATGCACTAGACGGTCATGAGCACCTGATGTGTTTCAAAAGCTTTAAGACTATAATGACTGAAAATACCAATTTTTATTATAGGGAAACACACGTGTAAAAGTATAACCCACATATGTAGTATAATCTTTTTAGGTAATACCAGGTCGTCCACAGGGATTTGAGTAATATTTAAATAATCAGAAAGAAAATAGACTTAAACAGTTTTGAAAATAACTTTTGTTTTACCAGTGATAATAAAGATGACTACTCGGATAGTTGAAAATAATTCATAAGTGTTGGAAATGATTAAGACCTCGAAGATGGAACCTTTAACTTATAAAAAGGATTTCTCGTCAGAAAACGTTTTCACAAATTAACTTGATTAACTCAAGACTTATATTTAGTTAACTAGACAAAATGTGTCACTCAAGTATTCCAGTTGCTAATATATCAAAGCTTATTTTGTTTATCAGTTTACGAAAGTGGATTTCTCAATACAGACGTTAAAGACCATAGACAAATCTTTAAAACCACATAGATCATAACGGGTCTTTCGACCTATACCGATATGATTATATAATCTAAGATTGATAAGCAAAATCGACAAGATAAGACATAATAGGATTGCAACATAAGCTTGAGATTAAAGAGATCATGATCATACCAAACACTTATTCATTATTATAACATCACCGAGTAGTTATGAGAGATTTAGCCTCTCATGGCTAAGGAGTTCATAACATAACTTGATTTGATAACAAACTTCATTCTTTTACTAAACTAGTATGATGTTCTTCGTCGTTCTTGGTGATTTGATCTTGATTCTTCAAAGGATATGGTGTTTATACTTGGAGAATGGTTGGATGAGGGGATTGATACTTATTCGTTTGTAAGTATGAGAGGGATGAATGAAAAGGATTGAAATTTGTCATCTATTTATAGGCTGAGTGAGGGGTGAAAGTGCGGCGTACTTGGTGATTAA
The DNA here is from genome assembly GCA_026074375.1 of Tanacetum coccineum. Taxonomy (NCBI): domain Eukaryota; kingdom Viridiplantae; phylum Streptophyta; class Magnoliopsida; order Asterales; family Asteraceae; genus Tanacetum; species Tanacetum coccineum. The sequence continues at coordinate 14,725 of BQNB010047463.1, read as the reverse complement.
ATGCGAGGGGAATTTAATGTTTATTGGAGAAGTGTGGCGCACAAAAGAATTTGTGCGGCGTACTTAGAGTATTAATGCAGTAGTATTTATGTCTTCATTTATTCATCAACGTCAGATAGGAAGTGCAGCGCACAAAAGAAATTATGCGGCGTACTTATGGAGTTAATGCTAAATTTGACTAAGTCTTTTAATTCCTTTGACTTGAGGATAAGTGCGGCGCACAATTGGTAAGTGCGGCGCACATTTGCACTTTTAGGCTTGATTCTTTATCTTTTCTTGTATGTTGTGTTCTTTAGTGTATAAGTACGTGATCTTTGTTGTGTTTGACCTCGGGATATCTTCAAGTGAACCTGCAAGCAATTTAAGCTATTAAGTATCGAAAGTTCACGAGAAAGGATAAAATATATACAAATAACGCCACCGAAAACATGCATAATTTAGGCGTTATCAAATCCCTTCACACTTAGCTGTTGCTTGCCCTCAAGCAATCAAAGCGAGAAAATAAGATCATTTATCGTGACGTAGAGAAAATTTGGATTTTACAAGTGTTTACAGGTTTAGATAACTTTTCAGGCATTGACATATAACTAAGCACCTCACATAGGGAATGTGTTTGATTTATAGAATTCACTCAGTTCACTCAGATAGGATTTTATATTTGTGAAGTCACTCAATTTGCACAGACATAATCTAGACAGCTACCATAGGCTTGTACTTGACACATAAAATGACCGAATGGCGAAACTTGATACTGGCAAAGGATAATAGCATATACAGATCATCATGTGCCGAAACTTAAGCCTTTATTTCTTTAAACTACTATATCTTAACATTTTTTAGAATAATAATAACTATGGCTTGGCACATAACTCCATCTTTCAATTTTAACTTTTTTACTTATGTATTTCAGCAACTTAGCACTAAAAGGAGTGCTTGCAAGAACAGAAACTTGCGGGATTCATAACATGTGATAGGCTTCGGTCTAGTAAATGATGATCAAGCACAAGTTCTAGAGCTTTTAAATTACCGGCTCACTCAAATATAATTATCAACCAATACTATTGTTTCAGAAAAGGCGACAAAAGACATAATACTCCATAAGATGGAATAGATACATATGATTGCTAATTCCTTAACTCGAACAAGCTAAAGGCATCAATTATCCTGGGTACTAAAAGTGGGTACCCAAATATCTTTAAGGCTTATATTTCTCACAATTTAGTGGACTGGGTTGTGCTAGCTATAGTGTCAATCTAGTTTGATTTTCCTTACTAAGAGCATTTTTTAATTTTGAAAGCATATATATATTAAGATTTTGAAAGTATCAGTTGAAAAATAGTTTTAGCAGTGCAAACATGGAGGGATATGATTAATTTTTCCTATTTGGCTCTCCTCCACACTTAAGTTGAACATTGCCCTCAATGTGATAATTGATAATAGAGATAAATTAGGTAAAATTAAGGGAAAACGATCATAGAGATATGTATAGCTGCGAGAGAGCTATCCTTAAGAATACTTCATAATTTTCTAAATCTTTAAGCTATATTACCTGCATAAAAACACACAAAACACATAAAAAGAAAATATTTTTGTTGTTTTTTTAGAAAATAAATAAAGGATATGAGCGAAAGAATGGAGTAGGGACTCCTCCACACTTAAGTGAAGCACAGGTTGCCTCCCGAGAAGCGCTTAATTTTTAAGAGAGTCGTTAGCTGAACTCGAACTTGGTGAGTCATTCTTTGGGAAAGAAGGGAGTGACTGCTTCCCTTTGGTCATTATAATCTTCTTCTTCATGATATAGTTTGAGTCGATGGCCATTAACAATGAATGTTTTTCCTTCTTTACCATATAATTCAACATATTCGGACTGATACTAGTGTTTTACTATGTATGGTCCTAGCCAGCGAGATCGAAGTTTCGGCTGTTTGAATTTATACTTTGAGTGAAAAAGCAGAACCTTGTTCCCATGTTTGAATTCTTTTCTCATTCTTAGTTTTCTATCGTGCTAGACCTTTGTTCTTGCCTTGTATAATCGAGAGTTTTCATAGGCTTGATGTCTAAGTTCATCGAGTTCGTGTAACTGAAACATTCATTTTTCACCAGCAGAGATGAGATATGGATTACAATTCTTCAAGGCCCAGTATGCACGGTGTTCAATTTCAAATGGTATGTGGCAGTTTTTTCCATATATGAGTTTGTAGGGTGTGGTACCGGTAGGTGTTTTGTAAGCAGTACGAAAAGCCCACAGAGCGTCATCAAGTTTTCTTGACCAAATAGCAGGATTGTCTTTAATAGTTTTTTCAAGAATTCTTTTAAGGGCTATGTTCGTGTTTTTGACTTGACCACTAGTTTGAGGGTGATAAGATGTAGAAAAACGGTGGTTAACTCCATATATTTTCATTGTCTTTTCCATTATTTTGTTGCAGAAGTGAGTACCTCGGTCGATGATTAGAGCTTTGGGCATTCCGAAACGGCAGAATAGTTTCTTCAAGAAAGTGATAACCACTCGAGCATCATTGGTTGGTAAAGCTTGAGCTTCAGTCCGTTTAGATATGTAATCAACAGCGACAAGAATGTATTCAAACTTATGTGATTTTGGGAATGGTCCCATAAAATCGATACCCCAAACATCGAAAATTTTACATACTTGAATGTTGGTTAAGGGCATCTCATCACGTTTTGATATATTTCCTGTCTTTTGGCATGCTTTGCAAAGGCGAAATAGAGTATGAGCTTCTTTTATGATTGTCGGCCAGTAAAATCCTGAATCTAGGACCTTTTTAGCGGTTACATTTGGTCCATAATGTCCACCAGTAGGTCTGTGGTGACATTGATCTAAAATAGTTCTGGTTTCTGGTCCAGATACATAGCGTCTGATCATACCGTCAGAACATACCTTGAAAAGATAGGGATCTTCCTAAAAGTAGTGTTTGAGGTCAGAGAAGAATTTGTTCTTTTGTTGGTACGTCATTTCTTTTGGTATAATATCTCAAACCAAATAGTTTGCAAAGTCTGCGAACCATGGTTCATCTTTGTTGTTAATTTCCATAAGGGTTTCTCCGGGAAAGTTATCATCGACTTCACTGTCATCGCTATCGAAGTTGATAGGGTTTTTAGAATTGTTTTGTTGATCATTCGGGTTATCTGGTGGATCATAGGATGTACCACTTCTTGTAAATACGGCATTTACATGCTCATTACGAGATTGCGATGGTTGGTAAGCTTTAGAGTTGCTACCTCGTGGGTTTGGTTGAGTGTTGCTTGGGAGAGATCCAGAAGGTCGACCAGATTGCTTGTCAGCGAGTCTGTCAAACTTAGTTTCAAGGTTTTGGATCGAAGCTTGATGATTTTTGGCTACTATTTCGAGTTGAGTTTTGAGGCCCATGAATGTTTCTTTGACAAAAGCGTTGGTTGATTGTTGAGATTTCATGAAATCGTTGAATTTTCTTTGAAGATCATAGGATTTGTCATCGGTGTTGGATCGGTAGTTGTCTCGATTGTAATCATTCTGTCCGCTTGAACGCTAATTATCGCGATTCGAGTCTCGGTCGCGGTAATCATTGTAAAAACAAGTCTTACAGAAAGTTTGCATGAATTTAGCTTCTTCTTCACGGGACATAGGTATGTCATCATCGTTAAGATCGGGTGCTGGTTTTTTAGCACGAGATTGGAGTTCTTTGTACTGAGCATCCATTTTTATGGTCATGGCATCCATTCGGGCCATAATTTTGTCAGTATCGTTATTACTGCTACTTTTAGCGGCGAAAGCAATGGTTTTCTTAAGAGATGATTTGGTTTTTTGATTTTTAGCCCAGTCGAGCTTGAGTAAGACTTTATCTTCGAGAAGCTGATAAGCTTGATTTGGTGTTTTATAGAGGATAATACCACCAGCTGCGGCATTTAGAACTTCTTGGGTAATTTCGTTTAGACCATGATAAAAGATTTTGATAATATTGCCTTTGGACAGATTATGACCATGGCAATTTCTGAGCATTTCCTTCATACGAAGCCAAGCATCGGTTAGAGATTCATTTTCATGTTGAGAAAAGGCTCGGATTTCTCCGAGGAGTCGGTCGAAAAGAGCTGGGGGAAAGAATCGGCTGATGAAAGCAGTTCAAAGTTCCCATGTTTTGATAGTTCCTTCGTTGAGTTCGTCCAACCATGTTTTTGCTTCTCCAGTAAGTGATAGGGGAAACATCATCAGGCGGACAACTTCATTTTTGGTATCTCTGTATTTAAACATATCGCATATTCTGAGGAATTCGTGAATGTGTTTATGTGGATCGGTTTTGGTTCTACTATCAAATTGGTTTCCTTTGACGAGAGTCAAGTGGTTACCTTTAATGGCAAATTCGTTTGCGGTTTCAGGAATAGTGATTGCGGAACCGAGAGTCGGAGCGACAACACGGTCGGCAGCCCACATGGGTTCATCATCCATTGGATCATAATTTCGAAGAATATCCAGAAAGTGACAGAAGTAATTGATGTTAAGAAATGACGGATAGACAATTCTCGGGTGTTGAGGTGGATTGTTTCTTTGATCGTATGGAACTCTTCTGTTTCGTCGACGAAGTCTTCGATTCAGAGTACGTTCAGGTTCGGGTAATGGTTCAACAAGTTCAGAATTAGAAGCACGTGTATGCATCCAAAGGAGAAATGGTTTGGGTCAGTTTGCCAAAAAACTGTACGGCGATTTTTTGAAAAAGAGGGGGAGTTAAAGTAATTTTCAAGAGTTGACTATAGAACAACTTAAAAATCCTCGGCAACGGCGCCAAAAACTTTGATGTGTTTCAAAAGCTTTGAATTTATAATCACTGAAAATACCAATTTTTATTATAGGGAAACACACGGGTAAAAGTATAACTCACGTATGTAGTATAATCTTTTTAGGTAAGACCAGGTCATCCATAGGGATTTGAGTAGTGTTATCAGAAAGAAAAATAGACTTAAACAGTTTTGAAAATAACTTTTGTTTTACCAGTGATAGTAAAGATGACTACTCGGATAGTTGAAAATAATTCATAAGTGTTGGAAATGATTAAGACCTCGAAGATGGAACCTTTAACTTATAAAAAGGATTTCTCATCAGAAAACAATTTCACAAATTAACTTGATTAACTCAAGACTTATATTTAGTTAACTAGACCAAATGTGTCACTCAAATAATCCAGTTGCTAATATATCAAAGCTTATTTTGTTTATCAATTTACGAAAGTGGATTTCTCGACACAGACGTTAAAGACCATAGACAAATCTTTAAAACCACATAGATCATAACGGGTCTTTCGACCTATACCGATATAATTATATAATCTAAGATTGATAAGCAAAACCGACAAGATAAGACATAATAGAATTGCAACATAAGCTTGAGATTAAAGAGATCATGATCATACCAAACACTTATTCATTATCATAACATCACCGAGTAGTCATGAGTGATTTAGCCTCTCATGGCTAAGAAGTTCATAACATAACTTGATTTGATAACAAACTTCATTCTTTTACTAAACTAGTATGATGTTCTTCGTCGTTCTTAGTGATTTGATCTTGATTCTTCAAAGGATATGGTGTTTATACTTGGAGAATGGTTGGATGAGGGGATTGATACTTAGTTGTTTGTAGTATGAGAGGGATGAATGAAAAGGATTGAAATTCGTCCTCTATTTATAGGCTGAGTGAGGGGTGAAAGTGCGGCGCACAAGGTAAAATGTGCGGCGTACTTGGTGATTAAAGGCGATGGGATTTAATGTTTATTAGAGAAGTGCGGCGCATAAAAGAATTTGTGCGGCGTACTTAGAGTATTAATGCAGTAGTATTTATGTCTTCATTTATTCATCAACGTCAGATAGGAAGTGTGGCTCACAAAAGAAATTGTGAGGCGTACTTATGGAGTTAATGCTGAATTTAACTAAGTCTTTTAATTCCTTTGACTTGAGGATAAGTGCGGCGCACAATTGGTAAGTGCGGCGCACATTTGCACTTTTAGGCTTGATTCTTTATCTTTTCTTGTATGTTGTGTTCTTTTGTGTATAAGTACGTGATCTTTGTTGTGTTTGACCTCGGGATATCTTCAAGTGAACCTGCAAGCAATTCAAGCCATTAAGTATCAAAAGTTCATGAGAAATGATAAAATATATACAAATAACGCCACCGAAAACATGCATAATTTAGGCGTTATCAACACCGTAACGATCTCTAACAATATGGTTTCGTTGGTATTTTTGGATTGTAGGAGTAGATGCATCAATAACTAAAGCAGCGTCTCTTAAAAAACCAGAGACTAAACTATTCACTTCCGCTTCATCATCCGTATCATCGAAAAATAAGTTCTCAGAATTCATTTGAGACATAATGTTTGTAGTGTGTTTTTTTGATAAAAAGTGTATATGTGTGAAAATATAAAAGAAAATGTTAGGTTTTATAGAAAATAAAGGGGGTTAATATTTTTTTTTAATATTCAAATGTAACGGCTACTTTGTGAAACAATTTCACTTGAATTGCTTGGTCGTGTCTCGGACCAAAAGAATGAAAGGTCGAGGGGGACGCGTCCTCTTTGTCTCTCATAATAAGGGGGACGCGTTCGTTTGCTGCCACCTCGGACGACCGACCGAACAAGGTCGCTCCATTACGTTCAGCCTTAGAGAAAATTCCATACTTGTTTAATCTTAATATCAGCAAGTCAAACAGGTTGGAAGTTGTGTAACTTCAATAACTTTTAAGGATAATATACTACTCCGTAATACTTAAGATACACCGAATTCCAATACAAAATCAATAAACAAAACATGAGAACCAAGAGACTACAAGGTTAATCAATGTTTCATTTCCCTAAATTTAAGAAACTAAAATTACTAAGAAAAAATCACAAACATTGAAAAATAACGGATCGCTCAAATTTCAATACTATTGTGTTAAAACTTTTAATACCTATGCGGGTGGAGCATCATCCAAATCACTACCACGATCAACCATATCAACCACCATATCATGTGGGCCCCCACCACTACCAATAACCAACATGCCACGACCACCACCAAGACTTACGACATCCCCAACATCATCAATCACCATATTAGGTGGTTCCCACCACCACCACCACGAACTACTGCATCCCCAACCCGACCACCACTAGAAACTAAGTTCTTATCATTCATACTCCCAAGATTACCATCACCACCAGCAGTAACAATGAAACCACCACTACTAACCAAATCAGGAATCACGAGGATTCCAACACCACCCATCACCACATCCCTAACATCACGACCACGACATCATCTGTGGTGACGTGGATTAACATCACTAGAACTGTCGCTACTATTCCCACTGCTACGAACACATAGTAAAATCCCTAGCAGGCTCCCATCATCAGCACCACCCGATACTACCACATCATCACCACTGCAAACATGATTTTCTTTAAAGTCCTCATCAATATCAAGATCATCACCAAGGTCTAAATCATCAATACCGAAATCAATAGGAGCTAACAATTGGTGAACGATTCCAGTGATCTCTTTCAGAGAACGTGGACCACAATTTACCCACTTCTCACCCACTCAAGATTTTTGTGTAAAAGTCGGTTCACTTCAAGTCTTTACTCAGACACACCACCCTTTAGGTAAGTACCATTCAGATAAATTTCTAAATGAATCATATCTACACGCATAGTAAGCATTTTGTACCTAAGATCATTGTCTGGAAAACAATCTTTCATGACCAACCTTCTTTACATCCTGTGACACACATTGATGATGACTTTGAAGAAATTCATGTTTTTTGTGGTTGTATCAGGTGGTGCTGATGATGGGACCCCCTAGGGATTTTACTAGGTGTTCGTAGCAGTGGAAGCAGTAGCGGTAGTTCAGGCGATGTTAATAGTGGTCATGATGCTAGGGATGCGGTGATGAGGGGTGGTTGGACACATGATTTGGTTGGTAGTGGTGGTTTCATTGTTGTTGTTGGTCGTAGGAGCCCATCTAATATGGTGGTTGATGGTGATCTTGAGAGTGTTGGGGTTGGGGATGCATTCGTTCGTGGTGGTGGTGGTTTCATTGTTGCTGTTGGTGGTGGGAGCCCACCTAATATGGTAGTTGATGGTGATTTTGGTAGTGGTGGGGTTGGGAACGTGGTAGTTGTTGGTGGTGATCGTGGTGTGTTGGTTATTGGTAGTGGTGGGAGGCCACATGATATGGTGGGTGATATGGTTGATCGTGGTAGGAGCGTTAGTCATATGGACGATGCTTCACCCGCATAGGTATTTCATATAAAAAGATTTAACATAATAGTATGGAAATTTGATGGATCTGTTATTTTTCAATGTGTAGGAACTAATATCACATCACTTCATTACAAATACACGAAATAATAAGAAAGAAAGGAAGGAAGAAGATGAGAAGAAAAGAGAGAGAGAAATAAGAGGGTATTTGTATTGCTATGTGTAAACTAAATTTACAAATGAGACAACCAACCCTTCTCCTTGTGTGGAGAAGGGGTATTTATACTTAGGCTCCTTATTTGGACGCCTAGGTTTCTTGACACGAGTCGGGCTTGGTTTTTGGTTAGGCTTAAGCCCATAACAAGTGACCAATTAGCTTACATAAATGAGCCCATTTACCCTTTTCTAGCCTATTATAGCATTTACTAAATAAAGACCATGATTCCTCGTCCGACTTAATATTTTGAGGCTAACAATCTCCCCCGAAGCAAGGTCTTTGAATTCTTGATCTCCCCCGAAGCAAGGTCTTTGAATTCTTTATCTTTAAGCTCTTTGAGTCTTGGTCTTTATCTTTGTTGTAGGCTTGTTCCTTCATGTTGTGTGATCTTTGATCTTGAGCCTTTGTCATTGTCTTTTGACTTTGTCTTTAAATCTGAGATCTTTAAATCTTTCTCCTTGAGATCCTTGCCACCTTGCGATATTGTGTCTTGACCAACATCTTCATACCATGCATCATCGTGAAAGCTTGCTAACAATCTCCCATGACAATCTTTGTCTTGATAGTCTTGATATCTTTAAGGAATATCTTGAATATAAGAGTTGCGAAAGTCTTTGTCTTTAATTCTTGAGCTTTCTTGATTCTTGAATCTTGATGTTTATAGTATGTCTTTGTAGTTTGAGCATGAGTATGTGGTAATGAATCGGACTCTGCTGGAATGAGGTTGTTACTCCATCGTCAGTACCTGCATTTGAATGTTAATGATAAACAACAGATATTGATAAATTTTGTCTTTGTCATTCGTCAGTTTCGGTAACGTTAACCTCCGGTTCCATGAGGACCGTTTTATAGTATAAATATTGTACATGTGATCAGGTAGACTCAATTTAAAAAGAGTCTCCTTGACAGGATTTCCAGCTCAAAGTGTTAGATCCTCTAACGCAGATGCATTAGATTCACCATACTTGCTTGTTCTCATTACCGAAACGTCTCAAAGCAGACATCACGGTAAGAGTAAATCAGTTAGTTACTATCTTTCTGATTGAGTCGTCAATTCATTTACTGGACCAAAATCGATATCCAGTTGTCACAAGCTTGATTCATATAGAATCTCGCAAGTCACCTACCGCAGAGCTATTTGAGGTTGACTTTGGAAGGATTTACATTCGTCACTGTGAATACTAAAGAGTATCACTCTGAATGTTCTAGCATGATCACAAGGATAATGCGTAAGACTCTTTGTTATCACTTGTGTTCTTGATGTTGAACACCAAGTGTTTATCAGGAAATGTGTCCTAATGAGATTTTTAGATTGATCTCTTTGGCTCTAGACTCGATGAGTGCCTTTTGGTTTTAGTGTTCGGAGGCTGAAGCAGACTAACACCTTTTTAAATATCAACTAACTTGGAGTGAGAGAGTCAATAGAAGTCATGTTGGTCTCCGTGACAAATGAGACAAGTATCTTTTGAGAGAAACTTGAATGGCTGGGAAGGGTTGTGTAGTGCATCACTGGGTCTATGATGTCTTGTCTTTAATACCATAATTTATCTTTGTGAAAACTGATAGCATATGTATTGACTTGGTTTTTGCCTAAAGTTGTATGGATGGCTTCTTTCTTTAGACCATTTATCCTTACATTTCTTTTTTATTCTTCAACCCCTTGTTGTGATTGTTCCAGTGTTAACTCATGTCTTAGTCTGCATTATTCCCTTTACTCGTTCATCTCCAATCATACCTAAGGACTGCTATTTCAAACTATAGAGTGTCATTGGGTAGATCCCTCCGGTTCTGGTTGGATCATAGGACTAATGCCTAACCTAACCTCCTTATGACTTCAGAATTGTCATAAATTAAGATGTTGTTGGGTTTAAGATCATCACCATAAAACCAATTTCGAAAGATATTACTCATGATTTTCAATCAAGGTTTTATATTTAGTAAAAGCTCCCCTACACACGTGCATCGATAAACGAAAGTATTTCGCACATGTGGGTAAGAGTATAAACACTTTTGAGTCTTTAGATAACTTATTATTGTCTAGATCACATTTTAATCACATTTCTCCCCTTATTATAAATACTAAATCAATTAGTTTTTGAAATACCAAGTGGTTAAAATTTGTCATGAAAATTCTGTGGGGAGAAAAATGTTTCTGCATGAATTATGTGGAACCTTTTCTTCTTGCTCCCCCTCAATTTTACATATTTTTGACACCAAAGAAAATGAAGCCAAGTTGTAAAAAGAGTATAAAATTGAGGGTTAAGCAGTGTTGAGCGCATAATTTTGAAAGGTTATAAAATGTCATTGAGTAATTCTTGAAAAATTGTGCTCAGACACTAGATCATCTTATAACAACCATTCTAATGTAATTTATGTCATTTGTACGAATTTGTTATTAAGAGAATTTTGTTAATGTTTTAAACACATAAGAATTCTCTTGAGATGATGTATCCAAAATCATTAAAACTTTGTTTTTCAAGAAACTCCCCCTCCAAAATTGACCCAATTGTAAAAAAAATGATACATTTGTTAAAATGATCGTCTTTTTAAACTTTGCAAGGGATGGAGTGTTGAACATACAATTTTGAAAGATACTATAATTGTAAAATCACTTTTTGTGAAATGTTGTCATGAAAATCATTAAAAAATTATGTTCAACCTTTTGAAAAACCATATTTTAGAAGACTTCTCTTTTAACGTTAAGGATAAGCGCATTGAAACGTATACTCTCCTTTGTCATTGGGGTCTGAGTTGCAATCTGAGAGTGATTACAAGTCATTAAAGAAAATTAGAAATGACATGTTTTGAAAGCGTTTGAACTCTTGCTCGAACTTCATTTACATACATGTGACAATATTGATTGTCATTTATAGTTACGTAAATGTTATCGATTCCAAGAGACATGTCGAGAAGATTCTTTTTGGAATTTTTTTGATTTTCTTATTTTGTATTTGGTTTTTGAAATTTTATATTTTTGTATTTTGCTTTTCTTCAAAAATATTTACAGTTCGATGTTTGATTAGATATCAAGCAGTTTCATTAGCCAGAACCTCCAGTTCTGCTAGAGTCAAACATCTCATACCAAGTCGTCTAACAAGATACTCAAACCTATCTTATGGAGGGGCTTTTGTAAACAAGTCAGCTAACCGGTATTCAGTTCTAACAAAGTACAGTTCAATAATACCACGTTCAACCTGTTCCTTGATAAAATGGTAGCGGACATTGTTGTGCTTGGTACGGGAGTGCTGCACAGGGTTGCATGAGATTGCTATGTCTGACTGAGAGTCGCGGTACAATGGAATTTTGTTGTAGTTGAAGCCATAATCCTTCAGACGTGTCCTCATCCACATACCTTGAGCACAACTTGCGGATAATGCCACGTACTCTGCTTCTGCTATAGACATTGTAGTGTAGTCCTGTTTCTTTGACATCCAGCTGACTAACTTTTCACCTAGGAATTATATTCTTACAGAGTAATTTTGTGAGTATCAAGGCATCCGACATGATCGACATCTGAGAAATATGTTAGTTCAAATCCACAATCCTTCGAATAGCAAAGTCTCATGTTGATGGTTCCCTTTAAGTATCGAAAGATCCTTTTAACCTCTTTGAGGTGTTTTTCAGTCGGTCTTGCTTGATAACGTGCACAAATACTTCTATATTTTGGTCAACGAGTGTTCCACTCAAGTCTACATCCAGTTTAGGTTTGCTAGTCATTGGTGTATCAAGGCTATCACATTTACCATACCATGTTTTTAAGTATTTCTAAAGCGTGCTTGGCCTGATTGATAAAGATACCTCTTGGGGATTGGTGGATCTGAAGTCCTAAAAAGAATTTCATTTCCCTCATTAAGGACATCTCAAATCTATTGTGTATTAATTTTTCAAATCTTTTAGAAAATTTTGGGTTTGTAGACCCGAAAATAATGTCATCAACGTAAATTTGCACAAGTAGAATGTCCTCCTCGTATATTATCGTGAATAGAGTAGGGTCAATAGTACCTTTAGTGAAACCTTTAGACATCAGGAAATTTGAGAGTTTATTATACCAGGCTCTGGGAGCTTGCTTCAATCCATATAGAGCTTTCCTTAGTTGGTAAACCTTTTCTGGATGATCAGAATCAACGAACCCATCTGGTTGAGCAACATAAACCTCTTCCTTCACTGTACCATTAAGAAAAGTCGTTTTAACGTCCATCTGATAGATTGGAAAGGATTCGTATGCAGCGTAGGCAACGAAAATCCAAACAGCTTCCAAGCGAGCGACTGGTGCAAAACATTCTTCGAAATCAATACCCTTTTCCTGAGCATATCCCTTAGCTAAAAGTCGTGCTTTATTGCGAATAACAGTATTGTCTTCATCCTTTTTGTTCTTCCATAACCACTTTAGTTTGATCGTAGTCTTTCCAAAGGGTTTGTCGGTTGTCTGCACTGGTTTTGATGGATTTCCACGAACTTGTTCTAGAGGATGATTCTTGGTCCATCGGTATTCGGAATTATGTGGTTGATAAAAGGTATGCATATTTAAATTATCAATATTGCGTGAGAAAGACTCAACAACTTCTTGTATCGGTGTACAGAAAGGATTGAAAAATTCATTTGGTTGAAACTGTGTATCTGTTGCTTGATTAGTATTGTTTTCCTCAGCATTGACAACTTTTGGAGTTGTCGGTTCTGTTGTAGGTTGAATATTTACAGTAGCTTGTGTGTCTTGTTGTTGAGAATTATCAGAGAGAGCGGAAGACTTTGACACACATTCATTTCCCGCAGTGAAGTATTCTTCGAACATTTGTGTCTGCTTGAGGAGAAACATTTGGAACCAACTTTGAACTTGAAGGTTCTGTTACCCATAAAGATTCTAGCCTAAAACACATGATCCGGAGGTCGGGGAGGATGAAATAGAAAGTAAGCCATATTATTAGAAATGTAGAGAGCGAAAGGGAAGAGTGTGTGTTTATAGAGAGAGAAAGGAAACATATATGAGATGGTTACAAATGAATCCTCACCCCTCCATAGAAGTATGGAGGGGGTTATATAGGCGTATGACACTATATCTATCCTAACTCGACATTATTAGTCCCTATGTGTCACGCCTTACAATATCTAATGTAATTCCGTATAAGTCAACATATTTTAAGGCTAACAATCTTCCCCTAATATGTGGACATACAGAATTACTTATAATGTTCCTAACAAGTAAATTGCACACAAAATCAAGTCTTTGACAGTGCTTCCAATGCTGAAGATGACATCTTTGTCTTTTAGTCATGATACTTGTACTCCAGCTTGGCTCTCCTGTGTCTTTACTCATTCTGGAACCATTGTAGTATGCATGAGTTGGATTAACTTCCCCCCAATACATGCAGCATGTCTTGAAAAACTTTCTTCATAGACTCCTTTTTGACGAAGTTTCTGAATCAGCTTGCCCCAAACTAACATCCGTATCTTAAGCATATTTTGAAACTTTGATGTAGTTTGAACGATCTTCTAACATTAACATTTAAAGTGCACAACAAAATTTTGTAGAAGAATCAGCCAACCACACCAACTAATACTACTTCTATACCGTATCATGACATTTGGTCTTGGTGAATATCTGTTCAGGGAAGCATGCAAATAAATCAGCAACAAATCTTCTCACGTATGTAGTATACTTCATAAACCATACTAAGTAAAGTAGTATAAACTACTTCCCTGGAAGTTGAAATGATTACATCAAAGTACACATTTTCCCCCATGATAGTTTCGAACTCTCGAAAGCATCATTGACGTGTACTACCATATACTCGAGAAGTTCTTGTCATAAGCAACAATCTTGAAAATTTATGAAAGACATTGAAGAACTTTGAAAGATGTTGCTGAGACTGTGAGGTACCATTGATGTTCAGTAGCATCAAATATCCCATGAGAATTGCTGATTTCATCTCAACCTTTAAACTCTCTGGCTAACTTACCAACCTCGTATTCTGTCGGCTATTGTTGTGACCACATGGTGAAGTAAATCTGATATACCAAACTTGAAAATGAAGTAAAATCCCTTAAATTTGTTACTTAAGCTTGCACTGTTGTTGACTAAAGAATGGTGTAGAGAAATCTGCAGCATCAGAATCCCTTTGTACTATATACCTTGTATGGGAAGGTATAAGTGTAGGTCCTTGGTATAGGATCTGACTAGCCTTTGTAAGACTATAGATAACTTGGATAAATCCAAATCAACTATATGAGAGACACTGACTATGAATATCAAGTGTTAATGCGGAATCTTAACACAAGAATTAAGAAGAAAC
>BQNB010047462.1:0-42066 GCA_026074375.1 Tanacetum coccineum | reverse complement strand
ATTGAAGACGACATCATGGACCCAGTGATGCAATGCACAACCCTTCCCAGCCATTCGGGTTTCTCTTAACAGAAACTTGTTGCATTTGTCACGGAAATACACACGACTTCTATTGACTTTCTCAATCCGAGATAGTTGATATTGAATAGGTGGCAGTCTACTCCAGCCTCCGATTACTAAAACCAAAACGCACTAATCGAGTCTAGAGCCAAGAGATCCATAAATAAATCTTATTATGACACATTCCATTACTAACACTTGTTGAACACCAATTAGTTCACAAGAGTCCTATGCATTATCCTTGTGATTGTGCCAGAACATCCGAGTGATACTTATGTACTCACAATGAAGATGGAAATCCTGCCTGAGCCAACATCAAACAAGTTCTTGGTATGTGACTTGCGAGATTCTATATGAATCAAACTTGTGTCAACTGGAAAGAAATGATGGTGTGATTCATTGTGAATCAAACTTGTTCCAGGAAATGAATTGACGGCTTAATCAGAAAGATAGTAACTATCTGATTCACTCTTACCGTGTTGTCTGCTTTGAGACGTTCTAGTAATGAGAACTAGCAAGCATGGTAAATCTAATACATCTGTGTTAGAAGATCCTACGCTTTGAGCTGGAAACCCTGTCAAGGAGATTCTTTGAATCTACCTGATCACAAGTATAGTATTTATACTGTAAAATGGTCCTACAAAACTGAAGGTTAATCTAACCAAATCCGGACGAATGACAAAGCCATATTCGTCCATACGCTTTATTGCTAACTGTTTTATTTCAGGATACATAAAGATGGAGATGGTGATGCCTTATTCCAGCTGAAGTCGGATTCATTACCACATGCTCATGCTCAAACTACAAAGACATACTATAAGCATCAAGATTCAAGAATCATGAAAGCTCAAGAATTAAAGACAAAGACTTCCGCAAACTCTGATATACAAGATCTTCCTTCAAAGATATCAAGTCTATCAAGGGAGATTGTTAGCAAGCTTTCAAGATGATGCAAAGTATGAGCATGTTGGTCAAGACACAAGATCGCAAGGTGGCAAAGACGATCAAGACGGAAGGATAAAGATTTAAAGATCTCGGACGAAAAGACAAAGTCAAAAGACAATGACAAAGGCTAAAGATCAAATATCACAAAGCATGAAGGAACAAGCCTACAACGTAGACAGAGAAAAAGATCACAAGAGCTCAACGACAAAAGCAATCTCATTGATCTCACGAAGGAGTGTCACAATGAACTCACTTCGGGGGAGATTGTTAACCTCAAAATATTGAGTCGAACAATGAAAGTTCGCTCATTAATTATATTAGGTCTCGGCCATTAATTAATATACGTTGTAATAGGCTAGACGGGCTCTTAAATGTAAGCTAACCGGTCACGTGTATCGGGCGAAAGCCTAAGTAATCTCGAGCCCGGCCCGTAGAAATACTAAAGGCATGCAAGCCTTTTAGTTTAGGTATAAATACACCTCCTCAAACAAGTGAGGGAGTTGGTCATTTGTATTTTTTTCCTTTTGCAAGTAATCCTCTCTCAATTTCTCTCTCACTTTCTCTCTCTACTCTCTCTCTCTACATTTCTTCCTCATCATCCTTTCTACTTTTCTTGTTTTTAATTATGAAGTGAAGTGATTTCTTGGTTCCGACAAAATGTTGTTTTGAAGTGTTAAGTACAAGTCATGTGAATAAATGGTCATGTAAGTTGTTAAGTGTTTGGTAAAAAAAGTAGTATTATATGTTTTTTGGTCATTTAGACCATAAACGATTATGAAAATGATGTATTATATTATTTCAATGAATTCTGGAAAGTTTCGTATAATGTCGAGTTAGGGAAGTTAGTTTTTCGGAAAAAGTGTCAAAAATGCATTTTTGGGTAACTAGAAATAAGAAGCCGCTTGTCGTGGCTGTTTTGCTGCCCGACTTCTCATCAGCCACCCAACGTGGCTGTTTTGCCGCCCGGCTGGATTTGGTCTGACAAATTTTGTTGAACTTTGGAATTTCGTATAAAATAAACTATAAGGAGTTAGAAGGCGTGCCACCAGCCGTTTCGAATGTATTCGAGTCTACTTTCATCTAAAAATACTTTAAAGAGGTGAATGGTAACAGATTTTGGTCAGTTTATAAAAGAATGACAGAAGATCATTCCCAGTCATGCGTTTGAGCAAAAAAAATAATTTTTGATCAAATTTAGAGTCGCGAAAAGGGCGTTTTAATATCCTTAATCTTAAAAATAATATCCAAAAAGCGCAACCCATCATTTCGACCATAACTCCCAAATTGTAAGGTGTTAATAGACGCAGTCATCGCCGTTTGCTTCGTAATTTAATTCCGAAGAAAAGCATACGTGAATCGAGACCGTAGCCTTGGCGATGAACGCCACGCGCTGTAAAAAGCCGTTGGCTTCAAAACTTGCAATTGACTCATAGTTTTTCTTATAACTCTCAAACATCTTAGAGTTAGTTGACACTAGTTAGTTGACACCGTCAATGGTCGTGGATTCGTAATTAAATTCTGAAGAAAAGCATATATAAGTCTCCGCTTCCACCAGTCAGTGCACCGTCACACGACGTTATAAGTCTCCACCGGTCGGACTCACGGTCATGCACCGTCACACGACGTTATTTATCAAAAAAAAGGTTCATTCTTTTTTTGGTTACGTTTATCCACTTGCTACGACCAGGTGCTATCAAAGTCTTGATTTTTTTTATCAAGATAACTATCTTTTTCTTTGTTTTTATTTAAAGTTTTATTTTTTTTGGTAATTGTGGTTTCATTCTCCAATTCGAGTTTTCATGATTTCGTTGCTCAATTTGTGAAAGAGTGTTAGACGGGTTATGTTGGTCGAGCCAAACCCGCTTGTGAGGTTAAGTCTTTTAGAGTTTAGGTCCCTTGTACTCGAAAAATAGTGAATGATATAAATTAACCTACGGGTTTTCATCGCCTAACAAAAACAATTTCAATTCAAAAGTATGTTTAAAAGGTATAAGCTATCGTGTCCAAATGTAAACCCTAATTAACAGGGTTATGAATGCAAATCATTTCTCATTCATCATCTTAAAGTCTTAAAACACAACTCAGCATCCACTAAAACATGCAAATCGAAACCAAGAAATATATATTGGGTTGGAGTCTAAATTAGCTTTCAAAGATTAGGCACGCTGACATGTTAACCACAAACATTTTTTTATGAATATCATAAGAGAAAATGTTTATGAGATACGTAGATTAATAGATGATGCATGTTTGTCACAGTAGTTTTTATCTTCTGAATTTAATTTACATGAAATACCATGCCTTAAAGAAAAACGAATTCTACAATTTGAAGAAGAAATTTTGCTCCAAGTACTCATATAGTTCAACTGTTCAAGTATAATGTATATCCAAGACCAAGGAATTGTGTCAAGTCTTTTAGTACTCGACTCGACTTAATAACCCGTTTTCAACCTAAATTCCGAGCAGTGGCAAACCCAAGATTACTAATAAAATCTGAAGAAGACTTGTAACACAAAATTCTGAAAGAATTTGCCTTTTAGAAAGGTGGCAATTCTTGACATAATCTTACATTACGCAAAAAAGTCTCTGGTTCAAGGGCACTTTTAGAAACCCCCTATGTGCGACTCTCATTCTGATTACTCTCATTCTCTTTCTATACTCAAGCTTGACTCAACTCGTTGTCTACCTTCCCACCGGTTTCGGCCGGTGTTCATGAACTTGCTAAACAAGCAGTGCTTCCACCACCAAAAACATATATAACAATATCTTTTAGATTCAGAACGGCTGATACATAGTACCACATTTTCCCACGCGGCCAACTCTCATTCGTTGACTTTAAATAGTCAAATATGCCGCCAAATATCAAGAATTAAATAAACCATAGTTAGGCATAAACAATAAGATTAATTAATCTAATCAACACCTATATAAACATTTCCTGTTCCTTTTCATTTATTCAATATCCCTTATTCTCCTATCTATCATCTCCAACAACAAAAACAAAATGAACTCTCTTTTTTTGTTTATATTTTTCTTTTCAATTGTCTCAGGAAACAATCTCGAAAATGACCTAGCTGGTCTATTAGAATTTGTTTCCGGGGTCACTTCTGACCCTGGAAACGTACTCCAAAACTGGAGTAACTTTTCTAGCGTCCATGTTTGTAATTGGACTGGAATCACTTGTGATGAAAAACGTGATTCCGTCCTTGAGCTAGACCTAAGTGGAGCCTCGCTCCGTGGTAGTATTTCTCCAGCCATTGCTAGGCTTTCTCGGTTAACGGTTTTGGACCTTTCTGGAAACTTCTTCGGGGGTAGCATTCCTAGAGAGGTCGGGTACCTTTCTGAGCTTAAACAATTGAGTTTATCGTCGAATCTTTTACGTGGGAAGATTCCAATTGAGCTAGGGTTCTTTCAAGGGTTAGAATATCTTGATTTGGGAAGTAATAAGCTTGATGGGGATATTCCAATGTCACTTTTTTGTAATGGAACTTCTTCTTTGGAGTACGTTGATATCTCAAATAACTCGATTAGTGGAAGTATTCCGTTGAATGAAGAATGTGACATTAAGGAGCTACGGTTTTTACTCCTGTGGTCGAATAAGCTAACCGGGCAGGTCCCTCGAGCCCTCTCAAATTCCTCCAAGCTTAAATGGTTGGATTTTGAAAATAATTTTTTAGAAGGGGAGTTACCATTCGAGATTGTGAAGAATTTATCCAAGTTGCAGTTTGTTTATTTGTCATATAACCGTTTTTCGAGTTCTTTAGAGCCTTTTTTCTCGGCTTTGAGTAACTCTCCGCGTTTACAAGAGCTCGAGTTAGCTGGAAATAGACTATTTGGAAAGATTCCTGACATCATCAGCAATCTTCCCGGTAATCTAATCCAGCTAAATCTCGACGACAATCAGATTTCCGGAGGGATTCCCCCGAATATCTCAAACCTTTTAAACCTCACCCTTCTCAATTTATCAAGCAACTCTCTAAACGGATCCATCCCCAAGGAATTGTGCCACATGGAGAAACTCGAACGCCTTTATTTATCCGATAATTTACTTTCGGGTGATATTCCGCCATGTTTTGGAAATGTTTCTAAATTGGGTCTTCTCGATTTATCTAAAAACCGGCTCTCAAATCTGATCCCCGACACTTTCTCGAATGTCTCACAACTACGAAAGTTGTTGCTCAATAACAACAAGCTTGTGGGAACTATTCCCACGAGCTTGTCACAATGTGTAAACTTAGAGACTCTTGATATTTCACATAATCAATTATGGGGCTCAATCCCATCAGATTTCGCGAGATTGAGCACATTGAAAATGTACTTAAACATCTCAAACAATCAGTTGAATGGATCATTGCCTTCAGAGTTAAGTAAAATGAACATGGTTCTTGCAATGGACCTTTCATCAAACAACTTTTCGGGTGCTATTCCAACACAACTTGGAAGCTGCATTGCACTCGAGCTCCTTAATCTTTCTGGAAACGCCCTCGAGGGCTCATTGCCTGATTCGATAGGGAAGTTACCATTTCTCGAAAAATTTGATGTTTCGAGTAACATGTTGTCAGGAAAAATCCCGGAGTCATTTCAAAAATCTTTGACGTTGAAGCATCTCAATTTTTCGTTTAATAAATTCTCCGGGAATGTATCTTTTCCGGTGTTTGATATTGATTCTTTCTTGGGAAATCCGGGACTTTGTAGTAGTTCAATCGCGGGGCTGCCAACGTGTAAAAGTAGTCGTAAGAAACGCTCAATTCACCTTCCGGTTTTGCTTCCTGTACTTGTGATTGCCACCTTCCTATTGTCTTTGATTCCCGTGTTTCTCAAGTCGAAGTCAAAGAATAAATTTTCGAAAGTATTTAGTCGGAAAATTGGGCATGAAGAGGACAAAGAAAACGAAAGTAAAGAACACAACTACCCGAAAATTTCCCATCAAGAACTCATGGAGGCAACAAATGGATTCAATGGCTCGAGTTTAATCGGGGCAGGCCAATTTGGGCAAGTTTACAAGGGAATCCTCAAAGACAACACAAAGATTGCGGTTAAAGTTATATCCTATGCAAAATCCGCAAAAATATCAGAAAGTTTCAACAGAGAATGTGAAGTTTTGAAGAATACCCGGCATAGGAATCTGATAAGAATCATCACAATTTGTAGTAGACCTGATTTCAAGGCTCTCGTTCTGCCTTTAATGCCGAACGGGAGCCTTGAAGACCATCTGTATCCAAGTGATCATGGGTTATCCCATTTAGACTTGGTTCAAATGGTTAGAATTTTGAGTGATGTGGCCGAAGGGTTAGTTTATTTGCATCATTATGCACCGGTTAAGGTGGCTCATTGTGATCTCAAACCGAGTAACATTCTTCTTGATGATGACATGAATGCCATGCTTTCGGATTTTGGTATTGCTAGATTGGTTAAAGAGGAGGTCGTTAAAAACATGGAGGCAGATGGCTCCCCTTCGGTTAGTTCGACCGATGGATTGCTTTGTGGGTCAATCGGTTACATTGCTCCCGGTAAGTAACGATATCATTTGGTTATACAATGCAATTAAACATACAAACAGATACGGATTATGTGACTACATTACTTATATTTTTAAGTCACACAAGAATCTACACATCTTAACCTTTTTTTGTAGTTAAACTTTTTTGAATTATAGCTAATATATCTCTTTTTTCTCAAAATACAGAATACGGTATGGGTAGACGAGCATCGACACAAGGAGATGTCTACAGTTTCGGGGTTTTGTTATTAGAGATGGTGACAAGAAAACGACCCACGGATGTTGTTTTCAATGATGGTTCGAGCTTGCATGAATGGGTGAAGAGTCACTACCCACACAACCTAGAACCCATCATAAAAGAGGCGCTCGTGAACTATACACCCGTTTCTAGCACTATGTCGTGCAATACTAAACTACTGCACGACATGGTCCAGGAGCTCATTGAGCTCGGGTTGATATGCACACAGTACAACCCGTCGACTAGACCAACCATGTTGGATGTGGCGCATGAGATGGCTACATGGAAGGAATATCTGATAGAAACTTTAAGTTCCATTTGCACAGGTCTTGTACAACTTCCAGGATCGATATGCATGATCAAACAACATCATGTGGTAATCAAACATTCAAGGATAAAAGGAACAAAGAAGATGGGTTGAACCCTTAATAAATCTGATATTAATAATCTGAAGGGTTGAGTTTGATTACAGGATTCCTAATCTATATATAATGATTGAATCGGTGCCTTGATGAAAAGACACACCGGTTCTACAAAAGTAAAAGTTGTAACCCTAGAAAACTAAAGAACCGTTTCTATCTATTCTAACCTAATAAAGTATTCGGGTCTGGGCCTAAGGCCAGACTTGGGTTTACAGCCCTTAAACAAAGATTAATGGGATTATGATTTCCAACATTGTACAACTTTTGAAAATATAAAAATGTTACTTGTCTAGATTTTGCTCCGAATTTCAAGAATCGGAAGTCAAGAAGTTATTATCATTGAATTGAAATCTTAAGTTATCCAATTCGATTAAAGTCATACATTTTATGGCCAGAACGACTTCAAGTAGCAAACTACTAATTATTTACCTAAACTTTTGTTGTATTATAGTCAAGTAAATCGCGCAAAGGATGATTCAAATCGCCACGTACGTCTTAAAACTACAAGCTTAAGTCGTATTCGTTATACTACTTCGAATCAGATATTAACAGGTATATATAGATTTAAAATATATAATAGAAAGCAGCCGTACTACATAACCACCATAATTAAGCTAATGCATTGGATAAGTGCCAATTTATCATGAACTACATATTGTGCATTGCATAGTAGTCAAGCACTTACAATCCCTTTCTCCCCTTAAACCTAACACTTACAATCTAAATTGGGGATTATATTATGTGTTATGTATAGTGGGATATGATTACCCAACTATAATATTATGTTTAATTCATTTATCGGTCCATATAATAAGTTATAGTAATGAAGTGGGATAAGCGGATGTCTCTTTAAAAGAAGTCTTTTTCATTTGTGTAAAGATGAGATTGTGTGCACCCTGCCTCATTCATGTCACGTTTTTGAAGGATTGAGTATTATTGTTGTTAACAATGAGTCAGAGTAAGATTTATAATAAAGTTAGTAACATACAATAATAATAATAACAATCTATGCATAGTAATGTAATTTAAAACCACGTGGGGCTTACTTCAAATGGTATCATTTTCATTTTACAAAAGTTCAGTTGATCGATCATAGAGGGTCATTTGAAGATTGACCAAGGTTCGAACCCAACTTTTAGCTAATTAAGTCGTTGAGACATGAGCTCATTACCCGGAGTCGGGTTCTTGGAGAAGGGCGAGTTAAAAGTTACAAATGACTTATTTTGTTGACATGATGAAAAAATTGATGACCAATAAGAAGAACAAAAAGCCATATATTATTCTATACCTACCCACAGTTTCTAATTTTGATGAATGACTTAAACCATTGGTTATATACATTTTTTTATAAGTTATCATGTCATCTTTATGTCGTCGTCAATACAAAGAATGGAAACAAAAAGTAATTATGCTTCTTTAAACGGGTAAAATCACTAAGGTGAGTGGTTTTGGGTTAGCAAATCTTGCCAATCAAACATATCCAAATCACTATGAAAAAGTTACATATTACGTAACCATGTTGTACATAACAAGCAAAAGAACCCGCGCGTTGCGGCGGGGCTAATTTTTTCCCGAATAATTTTTTTTACGTTTCGGGGGGTTTTTTTTGGGCGATGCGTTATGGCGGGGCTAATTTGTAATATTTTCTTTTTTTGTATGATTCGGGGAAAAAAGATTTGCGTTGGGACGGACTAATTTTTTCCCGAATATTTTCTTTTTTTTGGACGGTTTTGTAAATTTTTTACGGGAATTTTTGTGTAAGAAAATCTTAAATAGTTAGAAGGTGAGGGTCCGTTTTTTGTACGATTCGGGAATTTTTTTTTTTGCGTTGGGACGGGTTAATTTTTTCCCGAATATTTTCTTTTTTTGGGACGGTTCGATATCTTTTTTTTGGGCTGATGAATGTAAAAAAGTTGTGAACAATAAAAACTTGACGGGTTTTTTTTGTTAATTTTTTACGGGATTTTTTGTGTAAGAAAATCGTAAATAGTTAAAAGTTGAGGGACCGTTTTGTATTTTTTTTTTACTTTGGGCCAGATTTCAAGCTAATTTTGGGCTAGTTTTTTTTTTACTTTGGGCCAGATTTTGGGCCACATTTTATGCGAATTTTAGGCTAGTTTGTCGACAAATGTGTATATTAGTAATAATTTTTTTATATGACTTATGTGTTGGGCCTCATGTTTAAAGTGTTGTTTTTTTTTGCTATATGGTTTTTTTTTAATATAATGGGTTGTACGTTTGTGACCATATCGATTATTTTAAAGTTATTAGGTATCGAAGATGTTTCCGCGGGTATTTTTTTATCTGAATAAATCAGAACTTTTGTAATATTTTTTTTCCTCCTACTTTGTGCCTTCTCTTTTCAGGAAGTTGGCGTGACCACTTCAAAGTTGTTTGCACGCAAAAATTGAACTTGCTACCTTACACATTTTAAAATAATAATCACAAACTCTTTTGCCTCAATTACAAGTACTCATCAGCATAATGAAATAAGTAAGGGTATTATTTCTATCATCCAACATGAGTTATCGATTCAAGCCAAGTCGAGTATTGTCAAGCTCGAGTTCAACTACTAAAACTCCGGGTCAAAACTCGACTCCAACTCGTTGGACCTTTAAATTTAAAGCTCAAGCTTAACTCGTCGTCTGAAACTTGAGCTCAAAACTAGACTCGACTTCTAAACCCCGAGCTTCAACCTGGACTAAGCATAAATTTTAAGCTCGAGCTCGATATATAATCGTCGCATCAAGCTTAAATTGACCCGCTTTGTATTCATGTTACATTTCTTAGTAATGGCAACTCAATAATTAATATACTTTGATAAAACTTAGTATTTTTTTTCCAGCGCATTTTCCAAAACGCACGCAACCCAATTTATTAAACACTCCCCTCTCCCACTACCGTTCTCATTAAAATACTTTACCAAAACTCATTTCTTCCTCTCTTTCTCTCACACATTCATTTCTCTTGTGTTTGAAAGGGACAACTAGCTTGGCAGGGCAACACGTCATTGTGTTTGTAGCCGCCATGTTTTGGATATCCTTTTACTCATGTCGCAACTGCTTAATGCTGATTTTGTTTTAAGGTGGTTGATGTGAATGTATTATGTTCATACCGTCTGTTATAATTGGTTGTAAGTGACCCGCATCTTGGGGGTATCACTTTGGGCAAGCTCCCTTGCAAAAGGTCTCGTAGTCCAATCTACTAAATACCACCGTCTCTCATTACCATTTTGGTGTTTTACACTTTTGATTCAGTGTTATTGACTACTGGATGTGAATATGATTAATGGGTATTTATTTGATGGGGGTTGGTGGGTTTTGATTTATGTTCTTATTGTTGTTTGTGTTGAGTATCAAGTTGGTAAAACTTTGTTGTATGCCTCTATGTGTAAGTTTGTGTTGCTTATTAGTTTTGATTTATGTTGCTTATTAGTTTTGATTTATTGCACCTCTAATCAGGTTTGATTGACAACATGCTTAATTTGGTATTGGAATTTGATCGCATTATGTTAGGGTTTTTTGATTATAATAGGTTTTTTATGTGTTATTATTGCTTATTAAGTTGTTTGAGTTTTGTTGTAGGCTGATTGTTTTTATTTATGCTATTATTGTTATTTGTGTTGCTAATTAGGTTGTTTGAACTTTATTGTAGGCTGAATGTGATTGTTAAAGTTGATCCATATCTTGGCGGGGCATCACGAAATCATGTTTGCAACTATAGCGGGTTAATTAATCTTTCTTAACGCTTTGCTTTGTTGCAGTTGAAAGGAATAACTAGCTTGACGGGGCATCACAACATTGTGTTTGTAGCCGCTGTGTTTTGGGTGCCCTTTTATTCATTTCGTGGCTTTGGGTTGCAAGTGTAATATGTTGGATCGTTTGTAGTGAAATTTACCTAAATCTTAGCGTGGCACCACCAGGTTGTGGTTGCAGCCATGGTGAGCCAGTTGTCCTCGGTTAAAACAAAACCCAGTATTTATGGACTCGTATCTTGGCAGGGCGACACGAACGTGTGTTTGCAGCCATGGTGGATCTGATGTCTGTTTATCTGGTCTAACGCTTGCATTGTGGTTGAAACTAATCCATATGCATAGAAATATTGGAAGTCTGTGACTTGGCTGGGCAACCTATTTGGTATGCAGCCGTTGCATACTTCTATTTTTTCAGAACCTTTGGCTCTTATCTACGCCAATCGATTCTTCATGTCACAATATGCAAACTAAGGCGATGATGATAACATAAAACTGAGCCTTTCATCGGAATTGGAATATATCTGGATTTTAATGCGATGAAAAATGAGAATGGAAGTAAGAGATGGATAAGTGGGATTTGTAAAATTTATTAATGAGAACGGTTGTGGGAAAGGGGTTGTAAACTATGATAGGGGTTTTGTTCCTATCACATGCTCCCGTTTGATAAAAAAATACAAACATAAGCTAGCCCACGCGATATTGACAAAACCCTTATCATATTGTCGATTGCATACTACTGTGTTAGGGCAATGATGAATACGAGTGGTTTTAATAGAAGGATTGGAAGTCTGCGACTTGGCTGGGCAACCTATTAGGTATGCAGTCGTGGCGAACTTCCATTCTATTAAAACCTCTGGCTCTTATCTGAGCCAGCTAATCGTTCCTATTACAGTATACAAAATTAGGCGATGCTGACAACACGAAGCTGAGCCTTTGACCCACCTGATTTTACAATATATAAGAACCAAATCAAATCTTTATTACTGGTTTGGAAATTTTAGTGTGAAGTTCAACTGATTTATGATGTGCACCAATTCTTGAGCAATCTATGAGCGTCTAAAGCATCCAGTACAATACTGTATGCGCACATAGGCTGCTCAAGAATAAAAGTACGCATAATCGTCTTGAATGATAACTATGACAGTAGTTGATAATAGTTTGTGTATTTTGATGACGTTTACATTGGAAGTGGGAGAGGTAGGTGTTTAGTAAATTATGTTGCGTGTGCTTTGGAAAAGCCGCTCGTCTAAAAAATACTAGGTTTTGTTAAATTATATTAAGTTTTATCCTACATCATACTGATGAGTACAATGTATTGTGGCATGGCAGTTCACTAGAACTGCAGCCACATTGCCTAATTCTAAGAGGCTGTGATGATAATATTTGGATGTCTCTAAGCGATTTGATTAACATTCGGATTATGTGCATCTTGGCAGGGCAAGTTTAGTAGATTTGCAGCTATGGCGGTTGTATCCTCATATCTGCTTGCTTACTTATCTAAGCCTCAAAATAAGAAGATAATTAATTTCTGCATTCTCCTACGAGTATTATGACATCGGTCTAAAAGGTCGTTACCAGGAAAGTCGTTGTTTGCATCGTGGTACAGTGAGTTTTTTGGCTCGCAACCACGGTGCGTTCTGAATCGGTTTCTGTTCATGAGAATGGTCATGATATTGATTGTGGAAGGCTATAATGAAAATGAAAGTCTTCGGAAGAACTGATATCATCCGCAGTTTGGCATGGCAATTTCTTACATTTGCAGCCATGGTGGGTGTATTCTCTATCTTTAATTGTTGGTATATATCATGAAAAGTTATATTTCGAAATTCATTCTCCACTTTCTTGCGTCGTATATATGATCTCAGTTTTATTATAATTCAACCAAGGTAAACTAATCGAGTTAAACGAATGATACCAAAAATCGAACGATTACTAGAGTATAGGATATTACAAGGTGTTTCCTATGGAATTAATAGCTTTGCTTGACCTCTTCTGCTCTTCTTGTCTTCTAAAAATAGACTTTTGTGGTTAAGGTATCAAAAATATGATCAAGCACACCTAAAACTCGTTTTTAGGTCTTCTATTTATAGTGTCTGGAATTCGGTCAATACAGCGTATCAGAAGTTTCTTGGAGTAGGGACCACGTTCAATATCTTCCAGAATCTTCATATACTATATCTTGGATACAGCGTATGGAGGTCTTCTGGATACGGCATATAGAACTTTGATTCTTCGTGGTTTCTTGTGAAATGCAGCCACAGATACGTCGTATCTTCCTTGATGGATACGGCGTATAGGATGTCAAATTCAGTTTCTTCAGATTTCTTCGTTTAAGCTCCAGAATGCGTGCCTTTTAGCTAATCTTCACCAAGTACTCCATAATTACTGCAAATCTCAAATATAAACGATTAAGTAACAATTCTTGCAATAATTATACAAAATGGGTAATTTATATGGGATAAATGATGCTATAAAAGTGACATTATTTAATGTCAATATTAAGTCAATCACTGGACTGTGTGAATCTGGTGCTGAGTATAACTTGGAAAGGATGCATATATAAATACGATGTCTAATGTAATTATAGATGCATCACGACCCATGTGTACTTGGTGATCCTGCTCACTTAAATCGATATTGACAACTTACGCCACGATTCGAACAATAGTATATTAGGGCCGTATATATACGAAATTCCCCTCCTACCTAATGTCACATGTATCCTCCCTCGTGTAGATAATGGTTTCAACAATGACAACGTGCAATGCTGGTTGACGCACTGCTGCACCACGAGGTGGAAGGACGGGTGGACAGACTGGTATAGGAGGTGGAAGAACTAGCGATCAAGGTGACCAAGGAGGTGGCTAAGGTAATGAAATGAATGAAGGTATTGACGAAGTCCCTGACTTTTCCACCGTCATCGCTCAGCAGTTGCAAGGCCTGCTTCCTACTATCGTCGCTCAATTAGGTGATCACATCAGCAATCAAGGGATCAATGAAAGCCGAAATGACAACGTCGATGACGATAGCATCCATGAAGATGTTAGGAGCGTTAATGTGAGCAACTGTCAGAGTGGGTGTTCATACAAGGAGTTTTTGGCATGCAAGCCGAAGGAGTTTGATGGTAAGGGTAGTGTGGTAGCTTACACTCACTGGGTTGAGAAAATGGAAGCAGTACAAGATATCAGTGGTTGTGGAGACAACCAAAAGGTCAAGTACTCTGTCGGTTCGCTAATCGGTAAGGCACTGACATGGTGAAACTTCCATGTCTAGACTAGAGGCCAAGAAGCCGCAGTTGGCATGAACGGGGAAGATTTTAAGGCATTAATGAAAGAAGAGTACTGTCTAAGCAACAAAATGCAGAAGTTGGAAACTGAATTCTAGAATCACGCCATGGTTGGAGCTGGTCATGCAGTGTACACTAACTAATTTTATGAGCTTGCTAGGTTAGTCCCTCACTTAGTTACCCCTGAGACCAAAAGGATAGAAAGGTACATCTATGGCCTTGCTCTATAAATCTGTAGGATGGTGGCAGCAACTGAACACCGTACAATCTAGAGTGCCATTTTAAAAGCAAGAGTGTTAACTGATGAGACAGTTAGGAATGGCTCTTTGAAAAGGAGTGGCGAGAGAAGAGGAGATGGTGGAGAATCGAGTAAGGAAGGGAATGTTAAGGGTGATAATAAGAGAGCTAGGACTGGAAAGGTATTTTCCATAATCACCAACCCTGTTAGGAGAGAGTGCACGGGTTCGACACCCAGATGTACAAACTGCAATTTCTACGATAACCCCGAGACACCTTGTCGTATGTGTACGAACTGCAACCGCTTAGGGCACTTTGCCAAGGATTACAGGGCAGGGCCTAGGATGGTGAACCCACTGAATGCCAGAAACCTGACAGCAGCTCGTGGGGAATGTTATGAGTGTGCTGGCACTGATCACTACAAAGCAGCTTGCCCTAGGTTAAACCAAGTACCAGGACAAGGAGGAAATCGTCCAAATCAAGCTATGGCTATTGATGGAGGCCAGGGTCGTAGGAACAATGACATTCCAACATGTGGAAGAGCATTTGTGTTAGGAGCAGAGGAAGCTCGCCAAGACTCGAACATTGTGACAGGTACGTTCTCTTTAAACAACCACTATGCTACGATGCTATTTGATTCTGGTGCCGATTATAGCTTTGTTTCCACTACCTTCATGCCTCTGTTAGACATAAAGCCCAGTAGTCTAGGTTTTAGCTATGAAATTTAAATAGCTACATACAACTAGTAGATATCAATAAGGTTATACGTGGTTGTAGGCTGGAAATAGAAGGACATACCTTTGACTTTGACCTAATACCGTTCGGACACGGAAGCTTAGACGTAATTATAGGGATGGACTGGTTGTCCAGGCATAGAGTCGAAATTGTCTGCCATGAGAGGGTAGTTCGAATTCTACTATCGCATGGCTAGATGCTTAGGGTATATGAAGAATGGCTAGATGAGAAGGTAAAACGTCTTATGAGTGCAAAAGCAGAAGAGCCGAAGCTGGAAGACATTGCCATCGCTCGAAACTTCTCTGAGGTATTCCTGACGACCTATCAAGATTACCTCCTTCCCGTGAAGTTGAGATTTGTATCGATTTAATCCCTGGAGCAATGCTGGTCATGAAGTCTCCCTATCGCTTGGCACCCACTGAAATGGAAGAGTTGTCGAACCAACTTAAAGAACTTCAGGACAAGGGTTTAATTCGACCAAGTTCATCTCCATGGGCAGCACAGGTATTGTTCATCAAGAAGAAGGATGGTTCTTTCAGGATGTGTATCGACTATAGGGAGTTGAACAAACTGACCATCAAGAACCGTTATCCCCTCCCACAAATCTAGGATCTATTCGATTAATTGCAAGGATCATGATACTTCTCCAAGATAGACCTTCGGTTCGGATACCATCAGCTAAGAGTGCATGAAGACGACATTCCAAAGACCGCATTTAGAACTCGATATGGACATTTCGAGTTTACAGTAATGCCATTTGGTCTGAAAAATGCACCAGCGGTATTCATGGACTTGATGAACCGAGTATGGAGACCCTACCTAGACAAATTTGTTATCGTATTCATCGACGACATATTGATCTACTCTAAGACAAAATAGGAACATGAAATGCATCTAGGGTTAATCTTAGACCTGCTCAAGAAGGAGAAATTGTACGTAAAGCTTGGTTGCGAGAGGTGCAGTTCCTTGGGCATGTGGTTAATAGTGATGGCATTCATATAGATCCTAGCTAGATTGAAGCTGTTAAGAATTGGAAAGCCCCTAAATCGCCAACAAAAGTCCGCTCATTCTTAGGTTTAGCGGGATATTATAGGCGTATCATTTCGAACTTCTCTAAGATTGTCAAATCACTTACCATTTTGACTCAGAAGAACAAGAAGTATGTTTGGGTTATGAACAAGAGTTGGCATTTCAAACCTTGAAGGATAAGTTATGTAATGCACCTGTTCTAGCACTCCTTGATGGACCAGAAGACTTTGTGGTATATTGTGATACGTCATGCCAAGGCCTGGGTGCGTGCTGGTGCAAAGGGGCAAAATGATTTCTTATGCCTCTAGACAGTTGAAGATCCCCGAAAAGAATTACACCACCCATGATCTGGAGTTGGGTGCACTTGTATTCGCTCTCAATATTTGGAGACACTACTTATACGGGATAAAGATCGTCATTTTACCGACCACAAGAGTCTCTAGCATATCTTTAATCAGAAAGTGTTAAATATGCGTCAACATCGTTGGATAGAGATATTCAACGACTATGACTGCGAAATTCTTTACTATCCTGGTAAGGCGAACGTAGTTGCTGATGCACTAAGTATGAAGGGAAGAATTAAGACTAGGAGAGTTCGAGCTATGAACATGACCATTCAATCGAGTATTAAGCGTAAGATACTAGCGGCTCAGAATGAAGTATCTGAGGTCGTCAATGCACCAATAGATTTGCTGTGAGGGCAAGACGAACAGAAGGAGCATAGGAGTGATGAGGCATTGTATTACATGGGTTAAATATGGGTTCCTTTGACAGGTGATTTAAGAACCATGATAATGGACGAAGCACATAAGTCAATGTACTCTATACACCTAAGAGCTGATAAGATGTACTATGACCTTAGAGATATGTACTGGTGGCCAGGGTTGAAAAAGGATATAGCCTCGTATGTTCGCAAGTACTTGACTTGTTTAAAGGTTAAGGCTGAACATCAGAGGCCATCCGGCTTACTGCAACAACTTGAGATCCATGAGTGGAAATGGGAGAAAATAGCCATGGATTTTATCATAAAATTTCTAAGAACTGGTAGTGAGCATGATTCAATTTGGGTCATTGTGGACAAGTTGATTAAGTCTGCTCATTTCCTACCTATTCGTGCAGAGTTTAAGATGGATAAACTAGCTAGAATTTACCTCAATGAAATCGTAGCAAGGCATGGTGTGCTAATCTCAATAATATCCGACTGCGATAGTCGCTTTACGTCATGATTTTAGCAATCGATGCAAGATGCATTAGTTGGACATGAGTATGGCTTACCATCCACAGACTGATGGTCAAAGTAAGTGTACCATTCAAACCTTGAAGGACATGCTTAGAGCATGCATCATTGACTTCAGAGGAAGATGTGATGTTTATCTTCTATTGGTTGAATTCTCCTACAACAATAGCTACCATTCTAGCGTGAGATGTGCACCGTTCGAAGCACTCTATGGGAGGAAGTGTCGTTCACCCATTCTATGGGCAGAAGTAGGATAAGGACAATTGATTAGACCTAAGATTGTGAAAGAAACTACTAAGAAGATCTCCTATATCAAGGATCGGCTTAAAGCTGCACGCGATCGTCAGAAGAGTTACGCCGACAAACATAGGAAACCATTGGAATTCAGTGTGGGTGATCAAATCCTATTTAAAGTGTCGCCTTGGAAAGGTGTAGTACGCTTTGGAAAGAAAGGCAAGTTAGCACCTAGGTTCGTTGAACCCTTTGAGCCCTTTGAGATCACTAGGAGGATCGGTCCAGTAGTCTATCGATTAAGATTATCTTAAGAGCTAAGCAGTGTTCACGACAAGTTTTACATGTCAAACCTTAAGAAATATTTGGCTAACCCAACCCTACATGTACCTTTAGAGGAAATCCAAGTTGATTCTAGGTTGAACTTCGTGGAAGAGCCTGTGGAAATCTTAGAGCATGAAATCAAGAAGTTGAAGCGAAGTAGAATTCCTATCGTTAAGGTTCGATGGAATTCGAAACGAGATCCTGAATTTACTTAGGAATGTGAGGATCAAATGAAACTCAAATACCCACATCTCTTTATCTCTAGCACTAGTTGAATTTCAAGACGAAAGTCTTTTAAGGGGGTAGACTGTAACCTTTGCCAATTTTCTAGACTAAGGATGTTCTATTGAGTTCTCTGTTTTATTAACTTTTATTGTTCGTGTCAGAGCAGTTACCGTGTTAGCGGTAGTCAATCTATAATTTGTTTAGTCAATAATTCATTTATTGCTTGAATTATTCCTTTTTGAGCGATTACATCTATATTTAATGTTAAGTTTAAGAAAAGTGTTTATTATTATATGAATTGGTCTTTGTATAGTTTTATTTAGTTTTATAGTTTTATTAGTAATTGTAATGTAATAAAGTCTACATTGGTCAAAGTTAAAAGAAATTTGACCAAGGTTTGACTAAAGTTAGGAAAATAGAATAGGATTAGCAATAAGTATAAATACCCATCTAGAAGGGGTATTTATACAATTCTTTACATGTTGTAATTCACTTCTCCCTCCCATTTCTATTTTTCCTTTTGAAATGAAAATTTAGAAAATGATGAAAAATACTATCTAGCTCCTCTCCTCTATTCTAACATTTTTGTATGATTACTGCTATGCAAACATGACATATAACAAGTGGTATCTATCGCCAGGAGAGATCTAATGTGTGTTTCGTGGATCAAATTGAGCTTATCGTGCCAAATTTCGATCAAGGAGCTTTCGTATCATTGAGTTTGTAGGTTTCGTAGAACGTAAAGTGATTAGATTTACTTTTTGATAAGTTTTTTTTATCTTAAAATGTAGAAAACTAACTTTCATAAATATCAAACTGTCGGTTTAATAACTAGTTTTCGAAAATACTTGCTTAAGATTGAATTTGATCTAAAAACATGGATTTGAGAGCTTTCGTAAACCAGGAAATAGGTTTTGGTAACTATTTTTAAGCGGGAAATTGTTTTCGTATTGCAGTTTTGAGATTTCATAACATAGTTGAGGTTTTAGTAGCTGCCATACGTAAGTGTTTCTTAGCATTCGTAACATAGTTTAGATTTCGTAACACTTTTCTAAGCTTTCATAATCTAGAAATTTTACCAATTTGACAATATAACTTTCGCATTATCACATTAAACTGATTAAAAGTTGAATTGTTAAGTTTCATTAGTTACGTAGCTAATATTTTACGAAAGTTAGAGGTTTATTGTATTTTACGAAAGTAAGGGAAATTAGGATTTACGAAAGAAGGTTTCGGTAATTGTTTGGTTTCATAGACTGTGGAAGCTTTCGTATATATGTGGTTTCGTAATCAAGAGGTTTCGTATCAAAAGATTGGTTTTGGTTTCGTACGTTCAGGTTTCATAACACAGGTTTCATGTACAGAGGTTTCGTAAACAGTTGTATATTTATGGTTTCATAACTGAAGGTTTCTTAATAGAGGTTTCGTATTATAAGACATGGTTATTCTGAGTCATCACGAGGATTTCGTATCTACAACCGCCGAACCAAAAAGATAATGGAAATGATCCATGTCAAGTTTGATGAACTCACACCAATAGCTTTTAAATGCAACAATTAAGAACCCAGAATAAACTACATGAATTTTCAAGATTCATCAGAATATTCACAATCAGTGCCTTCAAAAACAGACTTGGATAATTTGCTTGGTCCTTTGTATGAAGAATACTATGCGACGAGTTCACCATAAGTGTCAGATAATTTCGCTGCAAATACTTTTGATAACGAAAACACTTCTTCATCATCGTCAATTGTCGTTGAAGAAGATGAAGCTCCTTAAATAGTATCTTTGTCCGCTGAACAAGTTGCCACTAAATCAAACACCTCAGTCTTGAATCAAAATGCCGATGAATCAGTTCAAAAAGATGTTGCAAATTTTGATGGAAATGTGTTCCACAATGCACCTCCAACTCTTGTGTTCGAAGAAGCTAAGTCATCTTCAACATATCAGGATCCATCAAATATGCATGAGTTTCATCAACAACATAGCTCAACTGATAAGTGGATAAAGAATCTTCCAATTGAACAAGTAATTAGTGATCCCTCAAAACTTGTAATGACATGACATCAACTTCAAACTGATGCAGAAGTTTGTATGTACGCATTAACAGTGAGTACAATTAAACCGAAAAATATCAAGGAACTATGCTTGATCTAAGCTGGATTGAATCCATGCAAGATGAGCTAAACCAGTTCAAACGCCTTAATGTTTGGGAATTATCGAATGTCCTATTAGCAGAAACATAATCGTAGTCAAATAGATTTGGAAAAACAAGACTAATGTTGAAAACATGGTTATTCAGAACAAGTCTCGTTTAGTTGCCAAAGGATATGGTCAAGAGGAGGGAATTGATTTTAAGGAATCATTTGCACCAGTTGCAAGACTCGAAGCTATCAGAATCTTTGTGGCATACGCGGCTCACAAGAACATTCCTATATATCAGATGGATGTCAAAACAGCATTCCTAAACGGTCCACTAAAAGAGGAAGTTTTTGTTCGTCAGCCAGATGGTTTTGTAGATCCAGACTTTCTTAACCATGTATATCATCTTAAGAAAGCTCTGTACGGTCTCAAACAAGCCCCTAGAGCCTGATATGACAAGCTTTCCTAATTCTTAATCGAATACCATTTCACAAAAGGTATTTTCGAATCTGACATTGTTTACAAGAAGGCACGAGGATGACATTTTATTAGTTCAAATCTATGTCGACGACATAATTTTTGGGTCAACTAAACCAGTTTTTTTCAAAAAGATTTGCAAAACTAATGAAATATAATTTTAAAATGTCAATAATCGGTTAAATGAAGTTCTTTCTCGGACTTCAGGTTCAACAATCACCCCGAGGAATTTTTATATGTCAATCAAAATATACTATGGATCTTTTTAAGAAACATGGTTAGGAAAATGTGATACCATTAGCACAACAATGGCTACTACCAAACTGGATGCAGATTTATAGGGTACCTAAGTTGATCAAACTAAATATCATAGTATGATTGGGGGACTTATGTATCTCACTGCTAGTCGACCAGACATTTTCTTTGTGACATTTGTATGTGTGCGTTATCAGGCACGCCCAACCAAAAAAATACATTAAAGAGGTCAAAAGGATCTTTTGACACCTAAGACAAACCATTAACATGGGTCTATGGTACTCGAAGGATTATGGCTTTGAGCTAATTGCATATTCAGATGCAAACCATGCAGGGTGTAATGATGATTGCAAAAGCACATCATGAGGCATTCAATTTCTAAGAGATAAGCTAGTCAGTTGGTCGTCGAAAAAGTAAGATTGTACAACAATGTCAACTGCAGAAGCTGAGTACGTATCCTTATCTGCACGTTATGCTCAAGTCATTTGGATGAGAACATAACTGCTAGATTATGGATTTCGTTACAACAAGATTCCAATGTACTGTGACTCAAAGAGTGCAATTGCCATATCTTGCAATCCAGTACAACATTCACGTACAAAACACATTAACCTCTGTTATCACTTTATCAATGAGCATGTTATAAAAGGTACCATTGAACTTTACTTTGTCGGGACGGAATACCAACTTGCTGATCTTTTTACAAAAGCCCTTCCAAAAGAAAGGTTTGAGTATTTAGTTCATAGGATTGGTATGAGATGTATGACTCCAACTCAGTTGGAACGTCTGGCAAAATTATCTTCTTGAATGAAAGATCATACATCAAAACAAAATGTAAATATTTTTCAAAAACAAAATACAAAAATTGAAAATTTTAAAAAACAAATTACAAAACTGGAAAATTTCAAAAACAAGAAAATGATATGGAGGTTTTACCCTCCTAGGCAAGGTCTCAAGTTTGAGTCTTGTCTAGGGCGATAAGGGTTTCCTCCCGCGTGCGTAAAGGGAAGGGTGTCATTGCCTTCTGGGTTGGACCCAACCTGGTTGTGTGGGCTCACTACGCCTTTTGGGCTAGGGGCCATGTAGCCACAATTGCCGTTCAAAAAAAATCATTTAGAAAATGATCTTTCACGACTAAAATATATGTTTTGTAATCAAAAATCCATTCACATTCAAAGGATTTTTTTCGAAAACATCTTTCAAAAATCATCAATTTTGAAAAAATTGAAGTGTGGAAAAATAGAAAAAAAAATAATCTTTGGAATAAGTTCTTTAATTAGACATTTATTCAAGGGGGAGTTATGAAATTCTTGATTTTTCAAAAATCTTCGCAATAATATTCAAGACTGTAAAATTAACTATCCTTCGATAAGTTTTTTAATTAGATATTTTATTGAGGGGGAGTTATAAATTTTTTAGTCAAATCATCATCAGAAAATAAAAATTGTGTTCTCAAAAAAGCAAAAACAACTTCGTGTCGAACAAATTTTTAATCAAAAAGAAAGAAATTTTAAAAGTGAATAACTGTTCGAGGGGAGTTATAAATTTTTGGTCAAAAGCGGGAACTTAACTGCAAAATAACTCAAAAGGTAGTACTTTTGAGGGCTTAAAGTGCAAAAATAGAATTGTTTTACTTTCGTATGGGTGATTAATTGTAGTATATTGAATATCATAACACAATCCTAGGAATGATGAGTTGGCCGAATTTCTAGAGAGAGAAAATGACTAGTCTAGTGAGAGAAAACACCTTTAAGTGTGTGTATTATGAAATGAACAACCAACCCCTTCCCATGGCTGGAAAGGGGTATATATACATGAGTTTTGTGCCCCTAAGTGGGCTATGGAGTGGGCTAACATGTGGGTAAAGACCCGGCCCAACACCATAAGTCATACGATTAATATTAAGGCTACGAGCTAACCTATGCTAGACATTACACGGGGTGACCGAGTCTTTTACATGGATTTTCATAATCCTAACAATCTCCCCCTAAGGGAGGTCACCCCAGAAAATACAAATTGAATCCTAGCTATCTTTGAATTGATCTTTGACTCTGGCTCGTAGTCTTTTGATTCTTCAAGATTAGTCTCTGTACTGCAAGTAGTGATCTTTGAGCTTTGTTCCTTAGACTTGTGTGATCTTTGAGCTTTCTTTGAGATCATCATCTACAGTAAATCTCTTAATCATCCTTGTTGTGGAGTATTGCCTTCATGTGATGTTGTGACCTTCGGACCCGCATGCTCACACTTTTCTGGATCATGAGAATACTCATCAGAGTTGCGGAAGCTGTGTTGTAGGTCTTTCATTTGTCATGATGTCTTTGATTAGTAACATTAAGTGTGAGCATGGGGTTGTGAATTGACTCCACTGGAACGAGGTATCTCCATCTCCATCTTTACGTGAACCTGTAATAAAACAGTTAGCAATAAAGCTTGTGGACGAATATGGCTTTGTCATTCGCCCGAGTCTGGTTGGATTAACCTCTGGATCCGTGAGGACCTACCTGTGATCAGGTAGATTCATCTTAAGAAGAATCTCATTGACAGGATTTCCAGTATAAGTATCGGATCATCTAATGTACAACCATCAGAATCATCATACTTGCCTGTTCTCTTTATCGAAACGTCTCAAAGCAGACAGCACGATAAGAGTGAATCGGTTAGTTACCGTCTTACCGATTAATGAGAAAAATTAATTTAAAAATCAATTGACGTATCACTTGAGAAAGTATTTTTGTGACACATTAAGAGTGTTTTATAGCACAGAATCAAATTTCATCATAAACACATTTGTTTTGAAAGATATACACAGTCAATGTGCTCGAAAATCAGTTGTTGAGCACATCGAAAGGTTTTTCAAAAACTATTCGTCAATTCACTGCCTGGAACAAGTTTGATTCATAAAGAATTGCATCATCGTTGCTTTCCATTTGTCATAAGTTTAATCCATAGTGGATCTCATATGTTGAAATTATCCACAT
This sequence comes from Tanacetum coccineum, assembly GCA_026074375.1. Classification (NCBI taxonomy): domain Eukaryota; kingdom Viridiplantae; phylum Streptophyta; class Magnoliopsida; order Asterales; family Asteraceae; genus Tanacetum; species Tanacetum coccineum. The sequence continues at coordinate 17,991 of BQNB010047462.1, read as the reverse complement.
CGGCAGTGAGAAAATGTCGGATCGTCTTTTGATAGTGAAATCTTATTGTTAACACTAAAAGCAAATTCAATCACTCAATCTATGACTACAACTCTTTAAATAGAAAACTGGTTGTTATTTGAGGGGGAGAACGTGTCATCAAATAATCTTTTAAAACAGTCTTTCAAAATAAGTCAAGGTATACACGGATAAAGTTTTTGATAATGACGGATCACATTTTTCAGGGGAGTTAATTTATATTAACTACAAGGGCTTTAGATGTCATTCATTTCAAACTTTAGGGACTTATTTGCAATTTAAGACTTAGTGAATTCAGGCTTTAAACTACATACGACTAATATTGTCAACACATCATAGTTTGTAAAAAGACTTAGGAATGTTTGGAAATTCTTTCATAGTTTTAAAAGTCTTGAAATTGATTCTCACGGAATAGATTTAAGCTTATTAATTCTTCGAACACGATCTCAAGTATGGGTGCGTACAAGGTTTTGCTGATTCCGAGGTATCGAAACCAGCAAGGGGGAAGGAGTAGTTACACTGAAAGGTACAACAAGTACACGTGATAGAGTCCATAGCCTTCTTTAATTTTAGGCCATTCCGGGAAGACAAATGTCATAACCGCAGAGAAAATCAGTGTCTTAACTTGTTACTTTTGGGTGCACTATTTCTTCCACATGGGGGAAGAGATATCTTGTTATTTTTAGTATGCATCATTTGAGATACCAAAGGGAAAGTGTTGTTAGAAGATTTATTCTAGCGTGAGAAGATTGTTTCTGATTCAATTAATGTTTCCTCGACCGGTCAACCACTAAGCTTACTATTAAAAAGGTAGAAATATTTGATAAAAGAGGTACACATAGGTATGATGATACCTTTAGATAGCCAGTATCCTGCAGGAAGAAATGTATACATTCGAGACTTAGTTTACTTAGGTAGTATCATTTCGGCTATTTAGAGGGAATAATGTGACATCCAGGACTTAGCTAACCTTGGTGTTGCAATTTATATCATCACTATCGTGTAAGGAGAAATGCGGACATCCGAGACTTAATTGACTTTGATGTTACGATTACGAATTAATTATGTACTTTAGACATTTGAGCTTTACACATCAAGTCTTCTTAATGCGGCTTGCAAGAAATATTTGAATCTACTCAAGAAAGGATTGCTGGTTCGGGGGAAGCTAAGACAACTTCCATCTGGAGAGTATCAAAACGGACTACAGATTGCCAACATAGACAAAATGATTGTGCCACTTTCGGTTTGAACATTTTAGGTCATGTCTCATACATATTCTTGTACATCAATAAGTAGTGTGGTAATCAGTGTTATGTGTCAGTTTATGAATTTTTCATGAGTTTCTCGTTAAACTCCAAATCATTTATAAATTCATTATAACTGACACTAACAGAATCCCTCATTAATTAAGGGGGGAGCATATATAGGTTCCAAAATCGGCTTGTATTTAATCAAACCACATTTTCTCCTAAATTTTCTAACATATTTAAATCAATTGAGATCCTAAATCTCAAAGGGTTTGAAATTTTTGATCAGTGGAGAGAATGTGATTTAAATAGAAAATCTGATAAAAAATGTGATAAAAAATATGATCTTTTGGACTCAAGTGTAGGCCCTCACATATGTGCTAAACCTTTTCAAATATCAATGCACATATTGAGGGGGAGCGAATGGTGTATGATTGCAATTGTGAAAATACTAAAGACCGACCCTGTAATTACTTTATCGGAGTTATAAGGATGGTAAGGTTAGGTACTCGATCCTACGATCCCGCCAGAGCCAGAGGGATCTACCCAGGGACAATCCACTAGTTAGATTAGAAGTCCTTAGATATGATTATAAAAAGGAGTAATGTGAGAATAAGGGAATAGTGTGGACTGAGATGGAGCTAGTACTAGAACATACCCAACAAGGTTAGCTAAGTCTCGGATGTCACAATTAGTCTCCCTAAATAGCAGAAATGATAATACCTAAGTCAACTAAGTCTCAGATATAAACATTTCTTCCTGTAGGATAATGACTATCTAAAGGTATCATCATACCTATGTGTACCTCTTTTATCAAATATTTCTACTCCTTTTTAAGAATAAGCATGGTGGTTGACCAGTTGAGGAAACATTAATTGAATCAGAAACAATCTTCTCACGCTAGAATAAATCTTCTAACAACACTTTCCCCTTGGTATCTCAAATGATGCATACTAAAAATAACATGACATCTCTTCCCCCATATGGAAGAAATAGTGCACCCAAAAGTAACAAGTTAAGATATTGATTTTCTCTGTGGTTATGACATTTGTCTTCTCGGAATGGCCTAAAATTAAATAAGGCTATGGACTCTATCACGTGTACTTGTTGTACCTTTCAGTGTAACTACTCCTTCCCCCTTGCTGGTTTCGATACCTCAGAATCAGCAAAACCTTGTACACACCCATACTTCAGATCGTGTTCGAAGAATTAATAAGCTTAAATCTATTCCGTGAGAATCAATTTCAAGACTTTTAAAACTATGAAAGAATTTCCAAACATTCCTAAGTCTTTTTACAAACTATGATGTGTTGACAATATTAGTCGTATGTAGTTTAAAGCCTGAATTCACTAAGTCTTAAATTGCAAATAAGTCCCTAAAGTTTGAAATGAATGACATCTAAAGCCCTTGTAGTTAATATAAATTAACTCCCCTGAAAAATGTGATCCGTCATTATCAAAAACTTTATCCGTGTATACCTTGACTTATTTTGAAAGACTGTTTTAAAAGATAATTTGATGACATGTTCTCCCCCTCAAATAACGACCCGTTTTCTATTTAAAGAGCTGTAGTCATAGATTGAGTGATTTAATTTGCTTTTAATGTTAACAATAAGATTTCACTATCAAAAGACGATCCGATATTTTCCCCCTCAAATAACACCTCTTGAAATTATCCACATCGGCTTCTGCGTGTGACACTGAGTACTACAACGTAACTCCTTTAACTGATAGTAACCAGGTCTTCAACCAACCACCCCGACTACTGGAAACTAGATAATTTAAGTCTCAATCATAACTGTATACGTTCAAGCAAGTCATCAAACGATAGATTAGGTTTGAAGAAAAGGGGTAGAAACTAAAAGGAAGTCTCGATGATGAAATAAGTAGACGCCTTCGTGAAACCCACTTCAATCTCAAATAAGGGATACTAGATAAACTTCATGATCACTTGACATTAGTCCAAATTCCATAGCCGTTTTAACGTTTAAGTGAATCTTATTTGGATCGTTTGTAGTGTTATGTATCGTGTTTGTTGTGTTGTTGTTCATGAATGTCGTTAAACTAGGACAAATGTTATTTTGAATGACCTTAACGGATCAACATTGTCTAGTCAAACTTAACGTGATAGCATTTTAGTCCCGGCTCAATCCATAAATATCATGCTCAATAGCCTAATTAATAAATAAAAATTAGTCCAATCCATAATCATCCAATCTCGGCCCATATTTATCATACATCTTTAGAACTCGGCCCACTTAATCAATAACACAATAGTTGGGCCACTCCATAAAATTATCTTAGCCCACATAATATTAAATTCACTCGGCCCATGTGTTTTGATATTACTCGGTTATGCCAAAGGACTATAGGACCCGATCCATAAACCAATTAGAGATATAAGGTGATCTCTAATCTTATTCCATTTATCTAAACCAAATATATTATACCATCGCCTCCATCTTCACACACAATAAAGAACAAATCCCCATCTCCTTTGACGTTCGCACTCGAGACAAAAAACCCAGATTCAGCCCCTTTTTAATCATCAGATCTTATGTCTTGAACCACAGATCTTTCAATCCTTATATCTCCATTATCTTTACACATGTATCAACAAATCCACCATAACCTTCTGTAAATCGTGTAACTGCACAGGAAGAACAAAGGCTTCAAGATCCGTTAAGGGTCTCAGGTAGGTGATTTGTTCTTGTGTTTTTTGTCAAACGAATGGAAGAGAGAAAATAACAAATTTGTTATTGTTCTTTCTTTATATTCGAAAATTAAAGAGGGATTTGATTTCCTTCACATAAGATCTATGATGATTTTTTTCTTCACGATTGTTTGATCTTTATAAGGTCAAGATGCGTATGTAAACAAATCAAAAGAAAAATTGAGATCATTGTCATTTTTATTTGTGTTTTCGAGTCAATGATGATTGAGATAGGATAAGTTTGGATTTGGATTTGATTTTTATGCCAGTGACGATGGGTGTAGGATTTAGATATGGATTTGTAATTTAAATGATGGTGTGAGGCTGTGATGATGTTGGATTTGATGTTGTTGATGTTATGATGTGGCTGTTGTTGGATTATTGTTTAGGCTGTGATGATGTTATTTGGATGCTTTTGTTGTTAAGTCATAATCGAGTATGGTTTTTTGTCATTACAAGACTTTTCTGGTCAACTGTTGATTGGTATATCAAAAGCAATCTCAAACAAATTTTTGCCAGCATTTCTCTTCATAAAAATCATAAAAAGGTCTTCTTGTAAGTCAAAACGCAATGGAAAAACGCAACCATTAAGTCGTAATGTTGAACTGACACTGACCAGTCAAAACGCAATGTCACTTTCGTACTTCTCCTTAAAAACCGGATCTGGATTTTTTTTTCTCTTTCATTAAAACGCAACCAAGAAACTTATAAAAATAAGTTTGAAAATTTTGTCTTGTAAGCACAATATATATCAGATCTAAACAAGTAATGAAGATAGAAAGATATAACAACTTGTATAATCTGTTCTTAACTTTTTTACAAGAAAAAAAATATGAATGAACAGTAACCAAGACGAGTGAACAGTAACGAACAGTAATAGTGACAACAACAAACACAAATGATACAATACACCCCTGCAGCTCTGATGTCATTTGTAGTATATTGGATATCATAACACAAGCCTAGGAATGATGGGTTGGCCGAATTTCTAGAGAGAGAAAGTAACTAGTCTAGTGAGAGAAAACACCTTTAAGTGTATGTATTATGAAATGAACAACCAACCCCTTCCCATGGCTAGAAAGGGGTATATATACAAGAGTTTTGTGCCCCTAAGTGGGCTATAGAGTGGGCTAACATGTGGGTAAAGACCCGACCCAACACCATAAGTCATATGATTAATATTAAGGCTACGAGCTAACCTATGCTAGACATTACACGGGGTGACCGAGTCTTTTACATGGATTTTCATAATCCTAACATTAATGATTACGAAAGAAACTTAAGGGTTTTAAAATTCCAAGTTAGCAATAACAAGTTTTGTAGGGATCAAATGGTTTACGAAAGAAACTTAAAGGTCTGAAATTACAAGTTCAAAAAGATAACTTTCTTAGGGATCAAAAGAGCTTACATAAGTAAATTAAGGGACAAAAAATGCTACAAGTAGAAAGTCATTTTCGGAAGTATAAAAGAAACAGTTTCATATGTAACCTTATCACTTTCGTAAATCAAAAGAAAAGGTTTCGTAAATTCTATGCAATAAGTTGAGCTTTCGTAACAAAGAAAAACACGATCCAAATCGTTTCATTGATTGCCTGTGATAGAAAAACGTAAGAAAACGTGATCTATTTGATTTATTTGTGTTTAATGGTTGTTATTAATTGATAAAATAGGTTTCGTATAGATCTAGGGTTTCGTAACTATGAAAATTGATTGAAACTTAAAATTGATTGAGGCAAAACATTAATATATGTCTTGAAACATGATTGGAATGACTTGATCACTGAAAATATCATTTGTTGACTAAGATCACGAGGTTTCGTAACCTTGATAGGTTTCGTAAATTTGAGATTTTTCTTTCAGATAAAAGAACAGTTTTAAACTGTTGAAAAATGATAAATAAGCTGGAAAACAAGACAAATTCTTTAAGATTATCATTTTTACAGTTCATAATTATGTTTACGAAAGTAATTTTTCAAAGTTTTGGATTCGTAAGAACTTATCAAAGGGTTTCGTAAAACAGTAATGGGCCAAATGGGTTAGTTTCGTAAATGGTATTTTGGGCTTAATAAATGGGTTTCGTAAGGCAAAATGGGCTTTTTAGCTTGGGTTTCGAAGGAGGATATCAATGGGCTAATTTTTTTTCTTTCGAACACTAAAATGGGCTTAATCGTTAAACAAAATGGCATCTTACGAAAACAAATGATAAATTTTGTTATAAAATCATATCTTTATATTGATAAATGGATCAAATGGTGAAGATTGTGTTCGGTTTCGACCATTTCCTGAAATTAACAGGATGATGATTGAGCAATCTACTGACCATCTAAATATCGTATATAAGAATATGTTTTGTATAACTAAATTTTTCATTCAAAGTGATCAATGATTAAAAAATATGGAAAGGAAAATACAAAATGGTGCTTCAAATGTCTGTGATCGTAAGTTTCTCATGTAACAACAAAAGTAAAAGTTCAATGTTTTGAAAAGATTATTTCAAAAACAAGTTCAAAATGGTTTATGACTATCTATTATACTCAGCTGGGTAAATGGTCTAAGTCATGTCCGGTTTTGGCCGTTTTCTTCAATGACCAGAATGAGGAGCGAGTGACTTAGAATGAGGAGTGAGTGACATGACCATCCAATTGATGTTACATTAGTGTGGTTGTATAATCATAGTTTTCAAACATCTTTAGAAAACTTGTGATATTGAAAATGTTGTCTCAATTTCTATCCAAAAGCTATGATTTTGTGTCAAAAAGTGGTACTCTTTTACTAAACAAGTTTTTTAAGAATATAAAGTTATACTCTTGAATTTATTAACATGGCTGTCATAAACTTGTGTTTTTGCCAAATTAGTATTTTCAAAATCAGAGTATATCTTTATTATTCTTAAAAGAGTATCATTTTGCAAATGCTTTTTAGTGAGAAAATTCAAAATAAAAAGAGAGATGAAATCCATATGTGAAAAAGCAAATCAAAGTATGCTCGAAAAATACATGCCAGAGCATACAAAATGAGATTAAAAGAAAAAGACAAATAAAGTGTATGGCATGTGCCTGAAAAAGCAAGAATTGGCACATGAGAAAGAAAATGATCAGAATATGCTCAAAAAGAATTGCCAGAGCATATAAAAAACAGACAGAGTGGAAAGAGATAAAAAATGTTATATAAATGTGTATTACATGTCACTAATCACTTCATGTCATCATACAGTTTTCCACATGGCTCAACAAATTGTTCTAGCTGATCAACTCATTTCCAAGTTCAAAAGCATCAAGAGATGTAACAACTATGTTGTACTTCAAATTATTCCTTGCTCTCCTAAATGCAAGATTGTTGAGAAAATCTTACTTGATCATCCTTTGTGTTATGCTTTAACTGCCACTACTGATGTTCCAACTGTATATCTACAACAATTTTGGCAGACAGTTCACAAAGTACCTAACACCAAGGATACCATCTGGTTCAAGTTGAATACTCAAGAGATCACTTACACAGTAGATATGTTCCAAGCCACTCTTAAAGTGATAGTCGAGACACCAGATAATCCATTTGTTGCACTTGTCACTGTTGAGATTATTGAATCTTTCATGAACAGGGTTGGCTATCAAGGTGTGGTTGATAAAGTTAGCACATTCTATACGAAGAATCTAGCTCAACCATGGCAGATAATGTTTAAGGTGTTTAACCGCTGCTTAACAACAAGAACATCCGGACACAATCAGACAAAGATCAACATTCTTCAATTGTTTCATGTTGTGATCAATCGAACAAATGTTGATTATGTTTCTCTTCTATGGTGGGATTTCATGAACAATGTATCTCAAAAGAAGGAAGCCATCCAGTATCCTCGATTTATCAAGTTTATAATTGCTGATTTGATGAAGAAATTCCCGAACATTCCTCAAAGGATTGATGAGGATTATCATTCCATCAAAGGATGATATTCCATTGGTTAGTGTGTATACTACTAGAAATGTGCTTGTACAAGGGATGATGATTCCGGATGAATTCCTGACTAAGGAAGTCTGTACCACTACTGATTTCAAGGAGTATGAGACGGTGTTTGTTGGAGTAGATGTTCCAATGAATTAACCACAACCGGTTGTTTCTACCCAAGGGATGCATAGGTCTACACATAGAGCCCATAGGTCACCTACCATTTATACTGCTAGTCCTCAAGGAAAGAAGAGGAAGCAAATTGTTAGAGAATCCAGTTCACCACAGAAATCATTAAAAATAACCATTAGACAAAAGCATGTAGTTAAAGGAGAAAAAGATGATGATGACTCTGAGGATAGGTTAGAGCCCGGGAGTCATAAGGATAATCTAGAACATGTTGATAATGATGATGATGACAAAGAGAAGGTAGATGAGAAGAAAGATGTTGAAATGGGTAGTTTGGAGACTAGGACTGAGGAGATGAAGACACCAATTCCCACAATACTTAGATCCCCTAGGACAATCTTATCTTCAGATAAGAATATTACTCAGGAATTGACGGATACTGTATCACTCCCAACCGCAACTACATCTAAGAATCCACACTTCAGACGAAGTATTTCAAGTAAGTACAGTCATCTTCTAGGTGCGCTTCATAGGATGTGTAAACGTCAAGGGTATATGATCCAGAACATGGAACGAAAGTGTGTAACCACTAAATATTTCTGGAAGACACACAAGAAAGTTGATCGAGTTCTTCATGAAATTGTACCACAAATTACTGAAAGAGCTACAGATGACTTGATTGAAAATAATTTGAAGTCATCTATTGCTGAAACCATCATTGAAGATCGTGATGCTTTTCGTTCAGAAGTACATGATCTTGTTTCTCAAGAATTTCATACACAAGCACCAAAGATCATAGAAGAACTTTTCAAGAATTACGTATACAACAACGTTATTCAAATTCATCCTACCACAACCACATCAATCGAAACAACTTCATCAGCTGATCTTCAACAATAACTGTATTTAAAGATAAAACGAAGTCTTCAAGATCAAGCTAATGATCCAGCATTGTGGGAGGTATTGGAACATAAATTTAAAAAGTCTTTTACCTCTAATACTTCTTGTAGGGATGATGATATTCACTCACAAAGACATGATAACCATCAAGAGGATGATGCTCCTCTTAAGGGGGAGAAAAGAGTAAAAAGACGTAAGGCATCAAAAAGTTCAAAGTATGCAAGGGGTTCTTCGTCTAAGCATTCAGCTAAAGATTCCATAACTTATGTATCCAAGCAACAACAACAACAATAGGAATGGGATGCATGGAAAGAGGAAACAGTTATTGATGAAGATAAGGTGATTCCGAAAGAGCAAAACACCTGAACTAATCACAGAACTCTATAGTGTTGATAAGCATGTTCCAACTATCTTTGATAGTGCGAGAATAGAGGCTACATTGAATGATATGTTGAGTAATTTGTTCAAGAATGCTAAAGAGTATGCCTACCATTTGGAACAAGCAGCAAATTTTATGGAAAATCAGATAGTATAGGAAAGCATACAAGAGGACATAAAAGGACCAGTACCAAAACCTCTCATTCTCTTCGGACCTCAAAGGAATCCAAATGAACCTCCAAGGTATTTGTACAATAAAGATCTATTCTTTTTAAAGAATGGAAATACTAAGGAGAAGAAGTATATTCTTTCACTCCACAAGATACACGCAGAAAGATTTTCAAAAGCTGATCTGGAAGAAAAGATAAATCGTTAGGTTCGTAAAGAATTCAATAATTTTAATGAGGACGCACGGTTGTCAATTCAACATTGGAAAGATTCATGGCATAAAAGAGTGTACAAGCAAAATCAAAGAAGAGTCAGAGATAATCTAGAAAACTATTTTTCTAATCACAGGATTACAGTAGTTGTTAGAATTATTACTAATGAACCATATGGTTTGGACTTCATGGAACAAATAATTATGATGAGACAAAATGATAAGCCGAATAGTTTTTTTGAAGCTGACTTCAGGTATCTAAACAAAAAGGATATTGAAGACTTGTACTAATCTTATGCTTTTTTGTTATCTAATGAAGTGAAGTAATTCTTGGGTTACCGACAATTCTTTCGCTGCACAAGATACACGCAAAATGATTTCCAAAAGTTGATCTGGAAGAAAAGATGAATCGTTAGGTTCGTAAAGAATTCAAGAATTTTATTGAAGACGCACGATTGATAATTCAGCATTAGAAAGATTCATGGCATAAAAGAGTGTACAAAGCTAAAATCAAGAAGAGTCAGAAACAACCCAGAAGACTATTTCTCTAAACACAGGATTACAGAAATTGTCAGAATAACTACTGATCAACCACATGGTTCGGACTTTATGGAACAAATAATTATGATGAGAGAAAATAATAAGCCGGATAGTTTTTCTGAAGCCGACTTCAGTATACTGAACAAAAAAACGATATGAAGATTGTATTATCTTTGCGGAAAAAGAGGTCAATTATATCTTTGCCAGAATAAGAAGGTTAACCACCAAGAAACCAAGTTGATGAATTCATTAATAATGTTCATCAGAAGTCGCGTGATCTGGGAGAGAGTTCATGATTTCCAGTTGGGAATAAAGAGTTATCAAATCAAGGTCAATCTAACTACTCCAACATTAACATTTTGTGGTATTGAGAAATATGAACCATACTCAATAGTCGGTAAGCCAACTACGGGTTTGTATTACTTGAATAGAAAATATGAGAAACGGGCTATGTACTTGGTAGAGATTGTCGAGTTCTGTGATGCTACACTGGAAAAGATTTTGAAAGAATTAAAGCTAAAGATCTTTCAATCTGAATCATGGATGAAATCACCTCTGCTTGGTGAATTAGATCGTGATATAATGAGAGGATTTGAAAGAGAAATAACTAAGCGACTAAGACACTATGAGCAAATGAGGAGATGGGAATCTTTTGTGAATGGAATACCAATTCTACCGACGATGAAGTATCTGTAATAATCAACCCTTAAGGGGAGATTGTTAGGTTCAAGAAAAGTGTTTATTATAATATGAATTGGTCTTTGTATAGTTTTGTTTAGTTTTATAGTTTTATTAGTAATTATAATGTAATAAAGTCTACCTTGGTCAAAGTTAAAAGAAAGTTGACCAAGGTTTGACTAAAGCTAGGAAAATAAAATAGAATTAGCAATAAGTATAAATACCCATCTAGGAGGGGTATTTATACAAGTCTTTACATATTGTAATTCACTTCTCCCTCCCATTTCTATTTTCCTTTTTGAAATGAAAATTTAGAAAATAATGAAAAATACTCTCTAGCTCCTCTATTCTATTCTAACATTTTCGTATGATTACTACTATGCAAACATGACATATAACATTTAATCACTTACCGAATATTTATCCTGTAAACAGCTTAAAATGTCAAACAACGCGTCTCGGGATGGCAAAATACCATCTCTACTAAATTAAAACATTACAACTTTGAAATTTAATTCTTTTGATATTTTAATGACTACTAAGCTTATTTTTACACTTACTTAAAATACGAGAACTTTCAGTTCATGTTTATTCACAAACTAAGAACGTTAGGCATCCTGACAAGAGACAAAAATCACAACTAGAATTCCTTCCTAAGATCCTTGTGACCCCTAGGAACATCATACCACCATTTTAGCAAACATGTCTCGTACAATATTCCTTATCCTCATTTCATTTTCAAAAATACACACACAAAACACCAAAATACATAAAGAAAACTTATCACTTCCTTCTCCCTTTCTCTCTTGCTCGGACGACACCACACACACATAAACCATACATGTTCAAAGATATGAAAGCTTAAACGTGTTCGGGTTTGATTCTAGTGATCATTGGATAACTAAAACAACGTTTAGGTTGTTTGGATAAGCTCTAATCATCTCTTAAAAACCCACTTTTGCAACTCATTATTTCTTGCTAATCTTTGTACTTTTGTAAAGCTTATGATGCATAAGCACTAGTTGTACACTTTTTTTTAAAAACAAAAAGCTAAAATTTATAAAATGAATAAAAGGTGTGTTTGGCTCGAAACAAAGAAAAAGAAAATAAGGAAAGTATCATTTTAGTATTTTGGTTGTGATGGTGAAATAATATTTGTGTTCATAAAAGCTTATAGCTTATTCGGCTTATTAATAAGCACATAAGTGCTTATCGTGGCTTATTGGGTTTTAATAACAAAAGAGAACAAAAGAAAAGTGGTTTTGGTCATGTAAAACTTTCATCCTATGTTTATAGCTTATTTTCGTGGCTTATGTTGAGAACTAAAAGTACTTTGGACCTTAACGACTGAATGATAGTCTCGTATAGCTTATTTTGGGCTTATGAGGTAACGACCCGACAAGCCAAGCCCAACCGTGGCTTAGGCTTGGGCTCGTGATCCTCTACTTAATTTTATGGCTTTTAGTTTAGCTAATTTGATATTAAAAATGCTTATTCGCGTATCTTATAACTTATTGATTATATTTTAGGCTTAATATACTTTTGGAAGTGTTATTTAGGCTTATATATGCCACGGCCCAACTAAGGCTCAATAGGCTCCGGCTTTTTTTTGGGTGTGACGTTGGCTTGTTTTCAACTTATATAAAGTGCTTATTTAATTTATTAAGTGTCGTATTGGTTTAAGAAGTTGGATAGGTAGTTGTGGTCATTAGGCCGGATAGCCCACAATGAGTCCATTAAGCTCGCGACTTATGGCTTATTTGGTTACACCGCTTATTTCATTGACTTACAACATCTAATTATTTGACTTTGGTATTTTGACTTATCGATATTATTGGATATTTTGTTATTTGGAAAAACTAGTAAACCTAATATTGGGCCTATTATGGACTAAAGACTAAAACAAACTATTTTGGACTAACATTGGGCCTTATGGCCTAATAAGTAAAAATCTAATAAACCTAAATGTTTAAAGCGGATTTTGATCAATTTATACTTATATGAGTTTAGGATAATTAAAATAGTAGTTTGGAAAACGTGTTTTGATAAAACGTAGCGTAAATGTAGATTTCGGCATTTGTTCGGAAAATGAGTATTTGAGGAAAAATGTTTGAAAATAAGGTTTAAGACCTTGGAAAGCATTTATAAACAAGCGGGTCTAGCCGAAATTTTATAAAAATATTTTTACGACAACCCACTTTCTTAAAAATCCGACAAAAAGACAAAATAATAAAATAATATTATTTTAATAATCGACTAAAAGACAAAAAGTATATTTTATAGTTTTAGAAATTATAAAACTTTTAATATTTATTTCGTATATTTAAAACATGTTAATACTTATAATTTATACACCTAACCTAGATAACTTGGGATTTACTGAGTAAATTGCTAGGACATATTCTGATTTCTTATCGTCTATTATTTACTTTTATTGGCTTTACTTACCTATTTTATTAAAACAGTATAAGTACATAATATCTAATATATACTTCGGTGTATTTTCTTCGAGTCTAACTTGCCAATCACCACACAACCAGTAATACTAAAGACAATGATACAAAACACTTTTAAAAACTCTTATGCATCAATTTCAAATGCACATTTCAAACATCTATCTGAGTCAGACATAATTTGCTAGGTCATGACTGGGCGCAGTTGCACGTTGTTGTTTGACCATTCTATTCTCAGCTACTAATCATTCTTGTTTGAGGCGAGTTCTCATAGCCCCATTTTCAAACTATTTTCCTTAAGGAAAAATGATACTTAAGTCTATTTTAAACTATTTTACTTCTGTGCTAAACTATGACTACATTTTTGGGATAATGCTATGTGCCTATAATTGCACATGTGAATGTTGTTGTATATGTTCATGCATGCTATTTGGGAAATGACAAATAACTACTAAGTCGACCGTGTAGCTCCAGTTGGTAGGCGATAGGTTCAGAGGACTGTAAGCACTTGGACCATTGTTGAATGGTTGGTATGATCTAATTGCTATGATGACTACTATGAATGCTATTGGATTGCTATGTATACTGCTTGCACTCTACTATTATATTGCACTATTATCGTACTTAAATTCTGGCATAGCTACTGGGTTTATACTCTAAACCTACGAGCTCACCAACTTTATGTTGACCATTTTGAGTATCATTTTCAGGTGATGTGAATGCTTAGTGAAGTCAGGATAGAAGGCCTTTAGCAGACCTAAGAGTATCCTTTGAGGATCTTTTCTTGAATGACTGCTGTAGAATATCTAATAACATACTTGATGAGGGAAAGAGAGGTAGTTTTAGAGAGAGAGTGGTTGGATGAACACTTTAGAGAGAGAAAGTAAACATGAAATAAAAATGCATTAAGTGTGTGAAAATAATGAATAACCAACACCCTTTCCATAGCATGGAAAAGGTATTTATACTTCCTATGGCCGGCTATGGACATGGCTTACATGGGCTTTCTATGGGCCTTGGGCTAACTAGCATAGTAAGTTTCTAAAAATAATTAAACGAGCTATCTAATAATACCTATGGAAGTGACCGACACTTTCGTGTTCCTAACAATCTCCCCCTTAGGAAGGTCACTCCATTTTACAAAATCTTAAACCTAGCATACTATGAAGGTCTTCGTTCTTGTGCTCACAGACTTCTTTTTCTTTTCTTTATCATGTGAATATGGCGTAGTGATCATTGACTTTACGCTTGAGCTTGTTTCTTTAACTTGTATGTAACTATGTGATCATGAGCATCTTGAGATCATCAACCAAGCATAATCTCTTTTTGTCATCTTGTAAACTTTGCCATCTTATGAACTTGTAACTTTTAGACCGACATGCTCATACCTTTCTTGACATGTTAACTTGAAAAGCTTTAATAATGCATCTTTCTTAAGGTTCTTTAACTTTAACACTTCGTCGCTTAAAGTAGGACGTATGGTATCAAAGTAGCGGAAGTCTTGAAATATGTACTTAGGCTTTCATGATGTCTTTATATGTGTCGGTCGGGTATGAGCATGTGGCTATGAATCATGACTCGTTAGGGATCAGCTGCACCAATCGTCGAGAGTACCTGCAAATTTAGGTTAGTGATAATCAACAGATATGGAAGAGAGTGTCTTTGTCACTTCGTTGAATACGGTTGCAATAACCATGGTTACCCGTTGATCAGTATAAATACTGCTTGTGATCAGGTAGAATTCTGAAGAATCTCCTTGATAGGGTTTTGCAGTTGCACTAGCCGTTCTCATTACCAGAGTGTCTCAAAGCAGACAACACGGTATGAGTGAACCAGCAAGATGAGGTCTCACCGATTGAATAGAAAAACAAATTTGAAAATCAATCCACGTGTCACTTGCTAAAGTATTTTTATGACACATCGAGAGTATTAATCATTTTAAAAATTCATCATCAATCGTCAATTCATTTACTGGAACAAGTTTAATTTATTTTAGAATCGCACCATCGTTTCTTTCCAGTTATCACAAGTTTGATTCATACATAATCGAACAAGTCACCTACCAAGAGCTTGTTTGATGTTGGCTCAAGCAGGATTTCCATCAGCATTGTGAATACTTTAGTATCACTCTATGTTCTAGAAAAATCACAAGGATAATGCGTAGGACTCTTTATTTATTTCTCGTTATTCATATTATGTGAGATAGCAAGCATAATTTTGACAAGTGTCCTAGTGAGATTTATGGATGATCTCTTTTGGCTCTAGACTCAATAGTGCAGTTTGGTTTTAGTGATCGGAGGCTGGAGCAGACTGTCACCTTTTCAATACCAACTAACTCGGAGTGAGAAAGTTGATAGAAATGTGTGTAATCTCCGTGAGAAATGAAACAAAAATCTTTTGCGAGATTCTGAGTGGCTAGAGAGGGTTGTGCATTTCATCACTGGGTCCATGATGTCAGTCTTCAATGTCAGCAATCATCTTTGTAATTCTTGACAGCAGATGTATTGACCCGGTTTCTGCCTAAGTGTAGGGAGGGCTTCTTTCTTTTCACCATTTATCTTAACTTTTCTTTTTAATTCTTCAACCCCTTCAGCGCTTACCGAGACTTCATAACTAGTACCTTGTTGGGTTTGTTCCAGTACTAGCTTCATCTCAGTCTGCACTTTTCCCTTATTCTCACTTTTACTCCTTTTTTCATACCTAAGGACTACTACACTATCTAGTGGGGTATCCTTGGGTAGATCCCTCTTGTTCTGGCTGGATCATGGGAATGAGTACCTAAACTTAACCACCTTATAACACCAATACAGTAAATTAAATGGTCGGTCTTTGGTACTTCCACATTTCTGCCAACACGTAACCATTTGCTCCCCTTTTATATGTGCATCGATTAGTCGAAAGAGTTTAGCACATATATGGGATAACATACACTTGAGATCTTAAAAAATCACATTTTTTAATCATATATTTTAATCACATCTTCTCCCCTTATTAAAAATGTCAAGTCACCTATTCAATACCAACTAACTCGGAGTGAGAAAGTTGATAGAAATATGTGTAATCTCCGTGAGAAATGAAACAAAAATCTTTTGAGAGATTCTGAGTGGCTAGAGAGGGTTGTGCATTTCATCACTGGGTCCATGATGTTAGTCTTCAATGTCAGCAATCATCTTTGTAATTCTTGACAGCAGATGTATTGACCTGGTTTTTGCCTAAGTGTAGGGAGGGCTTCTTTCTTTTCACCCTTTATCTTAACTTTTCTTTTTAATTCTTCAACCCCTTCAGTGCTTACCGAGACTTCATAACTAGTACCTTGCTGGGTTTGTTCCAGTACTAGCTCCATCTCAGTCAGCACTTTTCCCTTATTCTCACTTTTACTCCTTTTTTCATACCTAAGGACTACTACACTATCTAGTGAGGTATCCTTGGGTAGATCCCTCCGGTTCTGGCTGGATCATGGGAATGAGTACCTAAACTTAACCACCTTATAACTCCAATACATTAAATTAAATGGTCGGTCTTTGGTACTTCCACATTTCTGCCAACACGTAACCATTTGCTCCCCCTTTATATGTGCATCGATTAGTCAAAAGAGTTTAGCACATATATGGGATAACGTACACTTGAGATCTTAAAAATCACATTTTTTAATCATATATTTTAATCACATCTTCTCCCCTTATCAAAAATGTCAAATCTCTTAATATTTTGGATATCATTTTATTTAAATATTCATGGTTTCGGGGAAAGGATGTCCAAATATAAATCAGACCGAATTAGAACATTTTAGTGCTCCCCTCAATATTTAAGGGTGTTAGGAATTATATTTGAGTTGATAAGACAAAACAAGAATAAAACATAAGGACTGAATCTAGCATTATGGAATTCTACAAGCTGGTGGAGTTTATTCTACAAAAGATAAAAGATTCCAAAAGATATGATTCTTAAAGATAAAGATGAAGTTTATTAAAGAAGTAAAAGATTTAGTTTCCTTATACAATTATATTTTCCCTTGTAAATCTAGATGAACTCTACTATATAAAGAGATCCCTAGATATAGTTTTTTAAGTGTGTCAAACATGTAAACACCAGAAAAGTGTGTGTGTGTGTTCTAGGCGTCAAGTCCTCTAAGTGGACGCCTAGGGTTTGGTAGTTTTAGCCTCAAGGTAATCAAAGTTTTTCTTGATCCCTGTTACAGTTCATTGATGTAACCGTATTGTTCTGATCAAATAATATTGGGGCTTGGAATGTTTGGTAAAACCTTGTTATGATAATATTGATTCTATGTTTGAATATTTCGCCTATGTTATCATTATCCTAGATTAGTTCTTAACAAACTAGAGCTACAATGATCTTTAGGTTTTCACAGTTCTTTTTGTGGAACAAAATCCTCGTAAAGAGCATTTAATTTGTTGTAATCAATTGTACGAACATTTTGTTTTTTCTCAATAGCAATTGAGCTTTTAACTCGTTTTCCATTTTTATTTGACTCTTGGTTGCATCATCAAGTATGTCCTCAGTCTCTCTAACATTCACATGCATTTTCGTATCATTAAAGCAAGAAACATCATGTATTTTTGTATTATGAAAAATTGCTTTCTTGAGAGTATACGGATT
>BQNB010047461.1:12500-40367 GCA_026074375.1 Tanacetum coccineum | reverse complement strand
TTGAAGGAACTGCGAAAGAAGATACACCCATTCAATGACTTGATGTGGTGCTTTGACTATAGGGATGCATCCACGGTAACAAAAATAGGTGTCTTATGCTGGAAATAAAAAAACAGCAGACAATGTAAGTTATTTATTTGTATATCAGATGGTATGCATAAATATACACATTAGGCCCAGTTTCAAAACATTATTTATGCATAGTACGTGCACATCTTAGACACACACTTTTCATATTCTTATAGGAAAGTATAATGTTCATTTGTTATATGAGAATTTTTTAAAATTGTTAAATAAAACAGTTGGGTCAGTCTATAACTATTTCAGATAAGTATTAACTTGAGATTGATTTCATGATGCTAAAAAATAAACATGGCTTGCAAATGCTTTGGAAAAGTTAAAATATATTGTTCATTCGATCTTAAGTATTTTTTAAGTTATTGAGTAAACTCCATATTCAATTCACTTATTCAGTAAGGTATTGATGGGGTTTTAAGCTAACTTGAAATTAAATATGTACGAGGCATTCAAACCTGTGCGATGCACACTGGTTGTGTCTAATTCTTGATTGCGTAAAGTTTCTGTGAAATGTTGATTGTATTTGGATAAAGTATGCTAACTTAGAATTTAGAATTATAGCGGTTATTACATATTTTAGAGTTAAATGTATATATACCTATCAAAACTACAAATAGTAACTTATATTTCTCAAAATATGCACTTATACAACCACAAATTCTAAAAATCCATTAGGTGGGAGTTCAAATGCCGTGAAAGCAAGAGTACAGAGCACAACCTTATGCAAAACATAGAAAAATAATCAGTTAATGATAATACCCATCTCAGTAAGGATTATAATGTCGATTTTTGCAGAACATACCTGAGTCAAAACCATACAAAAGGCGAATTTGTCAAGAGCTTTCAAACGTGCAGGATAAAGTCAAAGACTGGAACTTTTTGCCAATAACATCAAGTTACATAAGTGAAGGATTAAGCTTTTAGTATACGTTTCCATAATCTTACATAAAAAGTATATAATATGCATAAAGTGATGAACTTGCCAAGAAAAGGATACCCCATTCAGAAAGAACTTTAACATCTATAAGATTTCTAATTAATCCAAACTAATTAAGCATGACTCCCGTAGAGAAGAAACCAAGTATCTGAAGTAGTAATTCAACACAATACCGTTTGGTTGTCTATATACAGAATATCCCGTAATATGAGAAAGAGTTTGAAGTTAGGCTTACGGGGCTAGCTTTGACGAACTTAAACGCAGGAACCACTAAAACAGTAACAGCTAAGAATGTCAAAGTATCCAATCCAAGGTCATTAATAACCTCAACCGCACCACCAACATGAAGTGCTGCATTCATCCAGAATCTCCCCCTCTTTGAAAATGTCTATGGTTTGAGATAACAAATCGTTTTCCTCTAAGAAATGGGGAAGGTAACAAAAGTGTTCTATCAAGTAGTTTTGCAGCCGGCTAAAAACCGTATTGTATTCAAAAAGTAACCAACAATGGTTACTTCCCTGGTTGTGACATTGCCTTCACAGCCTCCACAACTCATCTCATTGATCTGCCCAATCTTCTACCCAAGACACTGATATAATAATAAGACACATTATTGCTATATCATAAGCATGTGTAGCTTCTTCTTATGCGCCTATAAACAACATTTGGTAATTTAGTTTATTCAAATTAGTAACCCTCATAATCTATCATCGTCATTAGTAAAAAAATTTGTGTGTTGAGTTTGTGTAAATAACTTACTATAACTTCCCTGGCAAAGATAATTGTTTCCAAACACTCCCCAATTTCAAGCTTCCCATCTTCCTTTGTGATGATGTCTTGCTACTCCCCAATACTCCTCTTGAGAATTCAGTACTCTTCCTGAAAAACCAAATAATTAAAAAACATAAATATTAATAAAATGATGTCCTGTTCAGCTGGCTCATCCAGGGTGTAGATGTATATTTCAATCAGATTGTTACAGTTCATGATTGATTTATGTTATTTTATTCAAATTATGTGTGACTTTTAATTAGTTTTTATGATCCTGTTTGTGGACTTCTCTCCCAGCTTTCCACTTCACATCACTACAGATGAAATGAAACTTAAAATATGTGCACGAAGGCTTGGTTTTTAACTCCCTCAAGACCCATAAATGTTCTTTTTTTTCCTTCTAAAATATGTGCATAAAGGCTTCGTATCGGCTCTCCAAACCTATTTACGAATACTATCAGGCCCCCTTAAGCTTTGCTATATAGATTGTAGGCA
Source organism: Tanacetum coccineum (assembly GCA_026074375.1). Taxonomy (NCBI): domain Eukaryota; kingdom Viridiplantae; phylum Streptophyta; class Magnoliopsida; order Asterales; family Asteraceae; genus Tanacetum; species Tanacetum coccineum. Next base: position 38,086 of record BQNB010047461.1, on the reverse strand, counting down.
TGAGAATATATTGAGGGGTGTTTGGATTGGCTTATTTTTTAGGCGTACGGGGTTATTCAGCTCATTATTTACACCTTATGACCAAGTTAGCTTATGGCTTATTTGGATATATAAGATCAACTTGATAAGCTCATTAGCCTAACAAATTAATCTTTTTTCCATATTCAAATATTCCCATAAGCCCAAAAAGTAATCTAAAACAAACACTCCTTTAGCATCATCAACATCAAATTTTATTACATGCCTTCACTGTTTTCAATTGTAATAACTTAACAAAATGATCACTCCAACATTTCCAAATTTTCTTATCTTTGATTAGAAGGATTTTTATTATTACCCAATTAGAGGTGGTCCTAGCAGGCTTATTTTCGAGGAACCTTTTTTGCCTCTTCTTTCTGTATGATTCTTCATATTCGTAGCTTGCTTGATGCTGGCTTTGTAACTTGCTGCTAAAATTTGTTCCAGCAAAGAATTACTAAGGGGGCGTTTGGGTAAGTTTATTTTAAGAGCTTAATATGTTATTGTGTCTTTGAAGGTGTTTGTTTAAGCTTATATAAAAAGGCCTATTATCATTTTTGGTAATGAAATAAGCTAATGGAATTGGAGATTTTTGAAAACACATAAACGTGATTACAGCAGGTCACAAACCTAAACATGAAAAACTGTCGTTTAATCAAACAAAATTAATAATTCATATATCTATATATATGTTGAATACAAAAGGAAAGGTATTTACCTGAGAAACAATTAATCGCCGAGGAAGAAGCTCCTCGTGGCGTCGTGAGCAGAATTCCCAACTTAGTATCTAGAAAACATTTTTTACATTTAAAATCCAAATTATAAATATCAAAATCAAGAGACATAATATCATATCAAAATATGTGAAAAACCTTTAGATCACGGGTAAAGAAAACTTTAAGTCGACCCTCATGAACCACTTGAAGTTGTTCATAAACACTCTGTTGAACTGCCTTTTCATACTTCACCATCGTAATTCTAAAATTAAATTTACACTCTCGAGGCAAACCCAGGCACCAACGCTCATCAATAACACCACTAATGAATTTGATTTCATTAAGCCTAGGCAGTACTTCAAAGGTAGCCTCTGTCAACATACACCGATTAACAATTTAAAACTACAATAACTTCTACAACAATGCTTGGTACAGTATATTAATTATAAATTACATACCAAATCCTCTTCTAGACTTCAACCCATAGATGCTACACTGCCATACATCCTAAAGAAGGGAACATGTGAGATGATTATATCATAAAAAATAAGAAGCTAATCAAATGCATGTGAAAAATTATGTAAACGATGGGTTAGAAAAGATCATATCGTTTCTTGTTAGAAAATATAAACATACTTGTTGACTTGAAAAGAATTTTGTGATGATGATGGCGGGTTAGGGTTATGATTAGCATTCTTTGAGATGATGGGTTGTGTACATAGTAGAAGGAGATGAGAGGTTGTGTAACCGGTAAAAGGAGATAAGGGGTTGTGTAAATAATAAGGATAGTTTGATTTTGAGTTAGGAGCATTTAAAGATACAGCCCCAATAAATTTAGGGGTTGAATCTTTAGTATTATAGATATGCTTAAAATCCAAATTCAAATCCGAATCCAGATCCACACCTAAACCAAACACACCCTTATGGTATATACACTTAGTTGTTAGGCCAAAACATATTTTGGTACCTCAAATTTGACAAAATGCATCATTTGGTACCCTAAACTTTTAAAAGTGTAGAATAATAACTTGAATTTGGCATAATGAAATTTCTACTACTGTAACCCTTTCCCTTCTGTGTTTTGAATATTCAAATATTAGTCCTTCGACTATTTGACGTTTGTCAAGTTTTATTAGAATATGTACCATGTTAACGGTGGTGAATTTTTATGAATTGAGGTATTTTATGGTTTATGGTGTATAATAATCCTTTTTAGAGGGTATTATTATGTTATGTATGTTACAGGTGGTTGACCTGTGAATATTTGAGAAATGCCAAAAACGAGTCTTGGCACGTCTGTTAATGTCCAAATGTGTTTTTAGGAGGTCCAATATGGAAATATATCAAGTAAATACTCTAAGTTATTGGAAAATTATTTTTAAGTTGAATAAAAAGGCTAAGTCACTTCGGAAAATGTTTTACGGGCATGGTTTTTGAGTTCTAACTGAACCCAATGCAAAAACGGAGGCACCCGAGGCCTTGGATGCCTTGGCCAGTTCTAGACAAAAGAAAGGGAACAAGATGGCATGTTTTTAGCTCTTGTGTCCACCCTCGGTACATTTAAATTTTGTTATACATGCTCATTTCATGTCATTGTTTTCAAAAAAAACACATACACATTCTTTTCTTTCTCCCTTATGCGTCCGAACTAAGCAACACACACACACACACACTTTATTTTCAAACTTTGATTAAAAAAACATGAGAGTTTGGGTACTTCCGGGTTGATTCTAGTGCACAGGTTAGCGTTTAAGCAACATTTGGGTTGTCCGGTTCGCGTCGAAATTTATTTTGAAGACCCTTTTTGTTGTGTGCGAATGTCGTTGCATTTGCTTAAGATTTGAGTTTGCTATTGGAGACAATTGCTTAAGGTGAGTTCTCGTAGCCCCACTTTTTAAATCTTTTTTTGTTAGGAGAAAATGATACTCAACTGTGTTTTGAACTATTTTCTGAACTGTGCGAAAGGTGGTTTTTTGGGACAATGTTATGTGCTTATGACTGCTATGTAAATATTATGTGTTACATGATTGTTTGGTTCGGGGGGTACGCTTACCCCTAGTATTCTGTGTGGTTATTGGATCGGCGGGGTACGCCTACCCTAGTATGTGTGAGGTCCTGCCCTAATCTAGTGCTCTAGCTGGTAGGCCCTTTAGGTGCGTAAATGACATATCGGAGTTGCGACTCTAAGAGCATTGGGATATGCTGGTTGTAACTAGCAGGGATGCTAGGTCATGGTACATGATTAGCAGGGATGCTAAGTCATGGGTTTATTTGCATATATTCACTGTCATATAGCACTATTGTCCACTGTTTAAATGATTGGCACAACAACTGGGTTTTGAGTCAAACCTACGAGCTCACCAACATTATTGTTGACGTTTTCGAGTATCATTTTCAGGTGAAGTTAATGATCATTAAGGTTGTAGTGCATGCAGCAGACTTGTAGAGAAACCCGTAGGAATCTTGTTTGAGAATTATTGCATTTGATGTATGTTATGGATTTGGTTTCCTGTGGATTGAGGATAAGATTGTGTGGACCCCTGCGTGGGCTTATGGTTGTAATAATTGGCATCTATATGTTGTGTTCTTGATTTAGGACATCACTCAAGGTTGTATTAAGGTTGATGGTCGTCATGACACTTATCATTTATGCATTTTAGTTTTCTCTATCTTGTATCTTGTGTTATGATTGATCATTACATTGCATTCCTGTGTTTCCGCCTATGACGGGTTGTGACAGAATGGTAATCAGATTGAAGGTTATAGAGAACTACGTGGGTTGGCCTAGACCAAAACCTATCAACCTGCATATAGTTGCGTCGTATGATCTATATGCGCGGTGTTCCGTTTATACGTGCTTATGTGGTTATGTGGTATATCGTACTAGTTAAGTCATTTATTGAAATGGGTGAGCCTAATACTAAGTACAACTGGGAAAGGGTATGGGTATAAATACGGTGGCCAATGTAATTATAAACGTATCACGGCTTACGCATATTTAGTATTATCGTCCACACAAATCGGTGTTGACACCTTAGGACCATATGATGTATGGTATAGTATATTAAGTTATCCTATGCGCATTGACCGTCCCACCTACCTAACGTTACCTATGTCCTCCATAGTGTAGATAATGCCACCAAGGATGACGACACAAAGTGCTGGCCTGGCAACTGCCGCACCACGAGGTGGAAGGACGGGTGGACGGACTGGTAGAGGTGGTGGTAGAACTGGGGGTCGATCTAGTGATCAGAGTGATGGTAGGAATGATGGTCAAGGAGGCCAAGTAGGTGGTCAAGGAAGAGAGGTGAATGATGGTGTTGACAGAGTCCTTGACTTCTCCACCATCATTGCATAGCAGTTTCAGAATTTAATTCCCACTATTGTAGCCCAAGTAGGTGACAAAGGTTGAGGTCAAGGGAATGGTAGGAATCAAAATGGCGATGCTGTTAATGACAACATCCAGGGTGATGTTGGGAATGTCATTGAAAACAATGACCATAGGGGTTGTACCTATAAGGAGTTCTTAGCTTGTAACCTAAAGGAGTATGATGGTAAGGGAGGTGCCATAGTTTATACATGTTAGATTAAGAAGATGGAGTCAGTTCAGGATATGAGTGGGTGTAGAGATAGTCAGAAGGTGAAGTACACTACTGGTTCATTTATTGGCAAGGCTCTCACGGGGTGGAAAACGAGGAAGAGAAGCTGTTGTAGGTATGTCTTGGGAAGACTTTAAGACTTTAACTAGTGAGGAATTTTGCCAGAGTAATGAGATGCAAAAGTTGGAAACTGAGTTGTGGAATCACGCCATGGTCAGGGCTAGCCATGCTGCGTATACTGATAGGTTTCATCAGTTGGCTAGGTTAGTTCCTCACTTAGTAACCCCGGAAGGTAAGAGGATTAAAAGGTATGTGTATGGCCTTGCTCTATAAATTCGAGGAATAGTGGCAGCAACGGAGCCAAAGACTATCCAAAAGGCTGTGCAGATTTCTAGCACACTGGCTGATGAAGCCCTTAGGAATGCGTCAATCAAAAAGAACCCTGAGAAGAGAGGAAATGGGGGAGAACCTAGCAAAGATAGGAATGTGAGAGATGACAACAAAAGGAGTAGGACTAGAAATGCTTTTGCTCAACCACAAACCCTGTCGGAAGAGAAAAAACGAGTACGGTACCTAAGTGTAAAATCTATAACACTCACCATCTACCTGAAGCACCCTTTTGTACTTGTTTCAATTGTAACCACCCAGGACATTTTGCTAAGGATTGTAGAGTGGCGCCTAGGAACGTGAACCCCTTCAATGCTAGAAAACCAACTGCTAGGGCATGTTACGAGTGTGGTAGTACCGATCATATCATGTCAGCTTGTCCTAGGTTGAATTGAGCATAAGGGCCTAGAGGGAACCGTCCTAACCCAGCTTTAGCTAACAATAAGGGTCAGGGTCGTGGGAACTGTTAGGAATACAAAGAGTATCGCTCACTTCCAATATAGTTAGTCGTAGCTCGTAGTAAGTCGAATGGTTAAGATAGAAAGCTAACCGGACTAAAGCCCATGGAAAGCCTCTTATGAGGCCCATGGCCGGACACTTTACATTTTATAAAAGCCCTCTTCACACATGGAGAGGGTGTTGGTTGTTCATTTTTATAACACCTTGTGTTTTCAAGTCATTGACGACGTCGATAAATCCACAGTGTACCTTTTGTATTGTACGCGTTTGCTTTAAATCGTAAATGTTAAGCTAAATCGCATAAGCTAAAAATTAGCGTTCAATGTAAACGGGCATCAAACAATTAAGCGTTTACATCAATTAAGTATTAAATAATTATTTTGAGAATAATTATGATCCTTGTTCATTTTATTTTTTATTGGTTACGTAAATTAAATACGTTTCGCGATAAATTGCGTTTAGGCATAACCGGAAGCACGTTAATTTATCTACGCTTCAACAAATACCCACGATTGTACCCAATACCTAAAGTTTTATTAAAATTTACCCAAGTAAATGTTGCTAATCACTTTGTACACAAGGGTATGAAATAATACACAAACGCATACAAGTGGCAATCTTTTAAATAAACCTACAAGTTGTAACTAGTATAATATGATACTAGATATTATGTCACGTAACAAAAGGCTTCTAGAACCCTTCCCCCCCTAACTCATGGTTAAACAACAACAATGAGACAAAGAGCTCACAAACTTCACCATTGGCTTTGGTACTTCACAAGTTCATTAAACACACCCATACCTTGTTACTTTGACTCAAGACATGAAAACAAGAACCCTTGAAACCCTCATCTTGCTCTTGGACTAACTATTGCAAACTTTTGACCACTCTAACTCTTATAAGTGCAAGTAACACATAGATAGCATACATACACTTTCACACTTAACCAAAAATCAAACCAAACCTCCTCTTTTGGCCACGGCAAGAAACACCCCTTTTGGATAATCCATATCAAATTTTATACAACCTATACACACCTATACACATCATATCTAAGACATTCTAAGATGTTTCCAAGCATTAGCTAACCATTTTCAAGCATTAATCAAGAAAAGAGAAGTTAAGGTTTTCACTTGGAAAACTAGGGTTAATATTGTGCAAGCTTTGGTTTCTAGTCTAAACAAGGGTTTAGATTGTGTTATTCATCATCTTCATTCTCCATAAGGTCATCTTGAACTCTTTAAGATCTTACATTTATCTTTAATATGCATATGTTAATTCTTTATAGCTTGAATCACCATTTAGGATTTTTGATTCATGTAAAAGAGGTTTTTACTTGTTGTCATCATATGTACACTTTTATATATCTTATGATGTTAATGATCATGTTAAAAATGGACACATAAGTGATTCACACTCTTGGTTAAGCATAAAAATGATTATGTATTAATTAGGGTTTATAAAGTTACATAATATGTTACAAGTAAAAGAAAGGCAAAGCTTATTAATATTGATTAATTGACTTTTAATATGTTACTTTGAAAACCACTAAAATAAAGTCATATTGGAAATAATTACACTTGTACGCCTTATGGTTTATATGTGAAAATGGTTAAGTATAAACTTGGAGTAAAAAGGCTACTTATGAAAGTTAAGGATTAAAAGTGTTAATATGGACTTGGTAATTTGGACATAGGAGGACAATTTTAGACTAATGGACTCTTATTATATGTAACACTTATGACATATATAAATATAAGGATTGTGGTTAAATGTTATAAAAGTGTAAAAATATAAAATACAGGTTAAAAATGGACTTAATAAGGTCACCCAAACTTTCTGTCCAAAAGTGTATAAAAATATACTTATTTTATATTTTTATAAAATAATACGACTCATGACGATTCCGAAAAAGTAAGAAACTTGTCGAACGGATTAATAACGAAAAAGTTATGGTAAAAACAAGTTATACGATAAATAAACGGATTTATAAAAGAATTTTTATAAAAACTTTTTATAAAAATTATTCAAACAACAAGTTTGGTATTTTTAACAAATTATACATATTTTTAGGATTCCAAAATGATAGAATTCGTAATTTTTCAATAAATATGAAGAGTTTATGAATTTCGCGAGTTTACGACAATTAATACTTTTATAAAACTATTTTTATAAAAGTTACTGTTCATGACAGAAATATTTATTTTTGTAAACCTCATAAATAAATATAACTTTCAAATACGAGAACGTGCTCGAAAGAATCGCTAAAAATGGAGCTATAACGAATAAAATACGACGTTTACGGGTTTTACGATAACTAAAACTATAAAAATAACTTTATAACTAGTGTGAACAGTAAAAAGTACTGTTCATCAGAGGATCAAAAATATGAAAATATCAAATTATGATAACTCATCTTAATACAAAAGCGGGGGCATAAGAAACGTCAAAATCGGGCTTAAAACGCAAAAGTTATGCTATATTTACTACAACGGTAATTATAAACGTTTTTACTTATTAACCACAATTTTACCAAAACAATTAGTTGGTGATTGAACTATATAGAATTATATGTGGTTATCAAAGTACTATATTACTAGGGAGTTTCATAATGAGGCCTCTTCGGGGTGGCGTATCGACGAGTTGCTGGATTTACGATTTAAAGTGTCCTAGCTCCTCATACGTTCACTACATGACCTCTTAATTATGATAGCCCGAATGATAGTATGATGTAACTAACATAGACCTGTATATGATGTTAGTTAATCGAAGTACATGGTACTTATACGACCTTAAATTAAATAGGTTGCATCTGACGATTTGCGTGACGCGTTATCTGTGATATTTGGATTATCAGAACTCAAGGTGAGTTCATAGCCCCACATTTTTATGATTTCAATGATTTATAACTATGGGGTGGAAACATGCTTTGTTTTATAAATTGGACGCAAGTGGATATTTTATATTGATTACATGTTTGCCTAAGTAGCGATAACCCAAGTTGAGCCCATTATCATGAACTGTCAATTGCATAGATGTAGTTGTTAATTACATTATGTGAGCGCGAATGTTATGAATAGATCTATTTGGGAAACGACCTCCCCGTTCGGGTGACTAGCTATCACCGGGAACGAACGTATAGCATGTCGAATTTGGGGATGTTTCGGGTTGAACATCTAATCGGGCAGAAATTGCAATATATATTATTGCAAGAAAGATTGTCGAGCTTTAGTGTCATGAGCTTAGGAAAATGTAATCGGGTTTTGTGATGTCTGCATGTGTTGCATTATCACGGGGAAAGTCTTGTGGTCCTGCATATTATGATTTATCAAACCTATGAATTCACCAACATTATTGTTGACGTTTTAAAGCAATGTTTTTCAGGAGATCAGTAAGCATAAGGTGCCAAGGATACATTGGTGATTTTGTTTTGGGATGTCATGCTAAAGATATGGTTGTATTATGTTTTGGGAAACTCATGTGTTGTGAACCAGTATCTTTGTAATAATAATAAGGAACAAGTTAAAGCTTCGGGCTATTTGTATCAAATATTTGTTAAATCCAATGTATCAGTTTTAAAACGACTTTTTGGTCGTTCTATATATATCTTGTGTTATTGATCTGAGAAGTAACACACCCCGGACCCTTATTCCGCTGCGACCCAATTTGGGGGTGTTACAGATTGGTATCAAGAGCCAAGGTTATAGAGAACCAGGTCAAATGTTTTTGCTGGACTATAACCGTTTTCAAACATTGCATTCATAAAAAGGGGTTTTTATGGGACACTAGTTGTTTGCATTAGTTAGTTTTACTAGATGCATTCATAATTGATATACGTGGTTATAATATATTACGTATATTACAATAAGAGCCTTATATAATATACTCATATAAGTTCTTTCTGCTAGTCACAAAAGTCATGTCAGCTGATTCTACCATTACCTATACTTTTGTTCACTCTGAGGCACGATCTTGGAGTATTCCATCTGAGGATCCTTATGAGGAGGCTGCCCGACAGTTGTTGGAGCAGGCACCACATTCTCCAGAGTATGTACCTGATCCCATAGAGCTGGAGGATCATGTACCTGTGTACATTCCGGAGCCTGATCATCCTGAGGATTCAGTGCCAGCTGAGGATGAGGCACCTACACCTCCACTACCACCATTATTTTTATCCCTACGTATCTGACCCCCACATACTAGAGCAGCCATGGCTCAGATGAGAGCTACAGCACCATCCACCTATCATCCACTACTCCCATTAGGGACCCCACCATTGTTACCTATACCACTACCTGCACCATCCACTAGCCGCAGAGCTGATATTCCCGAGGCTGACACGCCGCCTCGGAAGAGGCTACTACTTACTACTCCTAGACCTAGTTGTGAGGTTGGGGAGAGTTCTGCTGCTGCTGCTGCGAGACAGCCAGGACCCACTATGGCCCATAGAGTCGATTACAGTCTTGTAGACACTATGGAGACCAGGTTTCGAGATACTGAGAGGAGGATGATGACCGCTGTAACACCCCCAAAAATGGGTCGCAGCGGAAATGTGTCAGGGGGCGTTACTTCATAATACAACAGCTCAGGATACAAGAGAACGACCTCTAAATGTGTCGTTTGAAAAGTAATCTCGTTGATTTTCTTGAAATTGATATAACATTTGTCCCATAATTGCATCATAATGAAAAGCTTAAAAGTAATACAACGAGATTTGATCATTTGTATGTAAGAAGAAATCCATGAATGAAATCTTATCAAATTTAGACTCCAATGCACATCAAGTAAGCCAAGCATCTAATTCACCTGAGAAAAACATGCTTAAAAGTGTCAACATTAAAGTTGGTGAGTTCATAGAGTTTTGTAAGTATAAATGTAAATGTTGGAATCCAAAGATTTATAAGGTATGTATGATTATTTCAATCCTTATAATAATCGCCAAAAATGTAAGAGTAAATGTAGAACCAAAAGAGTTTAGTGTTTATTGCTTCGCCGCAATATAATGAAACATGTTCAGAAATTAGTAATGTTCAATAAGTAGTATGGGGGACAGTGAGACGTGTTTTCCAAAATGTATGGGTCTACTATAACAAATACAGTACCACATAAATAATATCTACTGTTGCACTAAGCTCATGACACTGAAGCTCGACATCTATGTATGCAATTTAATGCAAATAAAGGCCCGTGTAGATGTTCAAACCCGTAAACATCCAAATTGCTCCGACATGTATGCATTCGTGTTTCGGACCTCCAAAACTAGTGAGAGCTACTCACCCGAACAGGGATGTCAATCCCAAATAGATCTATTTATACACTCGCGCTTCCTCAACCGGTCCTCCGGTCAAGAATTTAACAGTTCATGATAATGGGCAATGGTGGGTTATGTTACTTAGGCATGTAAAATAGAGATGATACCGAAAACACTTGTGTCATTAAAATTAACCCATTGTATTCTGTAAATAGCTTGAGTACTTAAATCCATAAGTAGAAAAGAGTGTGATATAATCAAGTAATGAGTTTGTAAATGAGTATGTTTTTTATATATATATATTATATTTTTTTTTAGTAAACAATTTCGTAAACGTGTATACAAATGAGTATGTGACAAAGTATGAAACCAAGTTTGTAATCAACCATGTAATTGAGTTTGTAATGAATTGCAAAATCAAGCATGTAAACCAAGTGTGTAGAATAGTATGTAAAACGTATTGTAAATGAACATGTAAATAATTTGTATTGAGCATGTATTCTCCCCCGAGATTTGTAAAGTAAATGTAAAACAAGTGAAAGAGGGGCTATAAACTCACCGTAAGTGAATGATTGATTATCTAATTCAAATAAGTGAATCGTCTCGGCAATCCGAATGCAACCTAATTAATTATAGGCCGTATGAGTATAATGTATTATATATAAATAAAGCATCACATGTTATATAGTCACACCACCACCTAATAGTTTTTATTAAATCTTTAAAAGTTAAATTAATAATTAACTCGTACTTTGTTAAATAAAAAGTATATGTACTTGTACCTGTAAGAAAAATGTTATTTTTATTTTTTTTTTTTTTTTTTTTTAAAACCCAACAATTTTTTTTTTTTTTTGCATCATTTGTAAAAATATATGATTTAAGTTTTTATTGGTTACATAATGATATTTCATTATTAATTTAATTGTTTTATAAAAATAAAAATAGTGCGCGCGATTTTAAAACCTCATATCTTTATCGTTTTAACTCCGATTTATACGTTTCTTATGTCCACGACTTCGTATTAAGAAAATCTATCAAAATATCATATCTATAAAAATTAAACCTCTGATGAACAGTAACAATTACTGTTCATAACAGTTCTTAAAAACTGTTTTTATGTAATTAATTATATGTAACTTATAAAATACGTAACTTGTTCATTTTAATTCCGTTTCTCAAGTTTCTTATGTCCTCGGATTCGTCATAAAAATTACTATGTTTATAAAATATTAATTTTTATAAATCAGATCTGAAACAGTAGGTATGTTTATAAAATAACTTTTATAAAATCACTTTTATACATTTAATTTACGTAAACTTGGAAATGTCATATCTTCTTCGAGTTAAATCGTTTGCGGTTTCTTACATGCTTACGATCGTCATGAAATGTATTATTTAAAAAAAATATAAAATAATTTTTCCCAGGTACTGTTTGTACAGTAACTTGAAATTTTTTATAACTTGTTACTTTAACTTGTTTTTATGCGCGTATTAAGAACTTATGTAAATTATCACAAGTACTTCATTTGTATAATTACACATCTTATATATATATTAGTCATCTATATCTATATGTCTATATTGTCAAGGAATAGTCTCCAACATATTTATTTAAGTCATGAACTTTATAATTAAGTAAATAAATCAAAACTTAACAAATAACTATTATAAACTATTCAACACTTGTAAATCTTATTTAAGCATCATGGACATATGGTAGACATCATTTTTATCCCATGAAAAATAATCTTGTGTATGTACATACATGTTTTTACTTTGTAAATTCCAAAAATAAAACCTAGGTGGTGATTAACATAATATAACAAGTATATAATTAAGTAAATGAATGAATGAATATTAAATACTTTAAATAGACCTTAAAGTGGATGTGTAGGATGAAGAACACAAGATATAAACCTCAACCAAGCTTCCAAAATCAAAACCCTAATCAAGAAAACCCTAAATATGTTTTCTTGATTAATCCTTGTTAAACCCGAATCCAAGCTTGTTAACACCTTGAGTAACCTTAGATGACCTTAGAATGAATGCTTGTATGCTTGGAATACTTGTAAAAGAAATTTATAGGAAAACCCTAGCTCTATAATAGTGAGCCGTGGGTTTGGTTATGATTTAGAGAGAGTATTTGTTTGAAAGTTACTAGGAATGGGAGTGTGAGAGTTAATTGAACATAGGACTTGCTAGTTATAGAAAGATGGAAACCTTAAACCACCAAAATGAAACCATGGGATGAAGTGGGTTGAGTACAATGTGTAAGAAGCCTTCTCCTCCTCCCCATGCTAGCTCACGGTTCTTAAGAGGGGGAAAGGACTAGTGACAAGCCAATTTATGGAGATGTGTTAATAAGGTACTAGTGTGTAAGAGTTATCATGTGTAAAATAAGAGTTAGTGGGAGTTTTGTGTTTATTTCTTGTGTAAACACACTAGGTCCGGTTTTAAGATGACATAGCATGATAAAATGAATTAATTTTTGTGTATTGGGTATAAATGTGGGTATTGGTTTGAGTATAGATAGGCATTGACGGCTTACGGTATGCATCCGAATGTAATTTATTGCAGAAACGTATAGCGTTTTACGTATCCAACAAAATAAATTTCCAAAAAGTTATAAATTATATTCCATAATAATCATATAATCACTTGTTGATGTAACTGTAATCTTGGGTGGTGTCCGTTTATATTGAACGTTGATTTTAGTTATTAGCGATTGAACTATAAGATATTATTAAAGTAAACGCGCAAAACTCAAAAAATAAATAATGGATTTAATTGAAGTCTAAATGACTAAAAATGAGAAAAAAGGTTACACAGCCTTAAGAGATGGTAAGACATGAGGGTCAGTTCCCAAGTAGTTGGTTCAACAAGTAGAGAGAGTTTGGAAGTTTGATCTCGACATCACGAAGCCCTAAAGTGATCGTGCAGCTGTGAGAGTGAGATTGAAGGTATTGAGAGAGAGTAGACTTTGCTTACGAGCAAGAGAGTATGGGAGACCGTCAAGCCTAGCTAGGTCTGAAGTTATGGCAGGGCTAGTTAGAGGCACGGGTACAGTGTTTAGAGATATGAGGTTGCGTCGCCTACGAGTAGCAGCGTCAGCTGCAAGATGTTTGGCTGTTCAGTCATATTCATGCGGATCCAGGCCCAGGAGGCTGGAGCTCGCGGTGACACATTGGAGCGCCATGGTAGTAGTTCCTAGACTTTGGTGTTATGATTGTAGCTACTATGCAGCCTGTTAAGTTTTTATGGGTTACTCCCAGCTAGCAGGCGGTATAGATCTTTTGTTTTGGTTACGCGATCTTGTATAGTTCTTTTTATTTCTGATTAGCTTACTGTATAGCTAATTAAGTATTATGGGTAACTCCCGGCTAGTAGGGCTCTAGGTTGATTTTCATTTTGTAACCTAGCGATAGGGAATCATTGTGTACCAAACAGATCATGTATATTTCCAGATTATATATGGAATGGATGTATTATGTTATGTCGATCTTGTGTTAGTTGTATGTTTCACTGTGTGATGTGATCTTATTTTAATTTTGATGCATATGTTATGTCACAGTTATGATTGTATTAAATCTTAACGGGTAGATGGTATTTTTCTTGTGATTGAAGAAAATGGCACCAAAACGAACCACAAGGTCAACACCAGCTACACCAACCCCAAATGCAACACCCACCACAACTGTTACTGAGGCATAACTTCAGGCCTTAATTGACCAAGGAGTTGCTGCTGTAATGGCTGAAGCAGAAGCAAGTAGAGTTAGGAATGGCTATAACAGCAATGGTTCAGGACCAAGGCCAGCATAAGCTATTCGCGAATGCTCTTATTCAAAATTCCTGAAATGCAAACCTTTGGACTTTAAAGGCACTGAGGGAGTCGTCAGACTCACTCGATGGTTTGAGAAAATGAGTCTGTGTTTAGTATTATAAATTGCACAGCTCTTTGTCAAGTCAAATTTGCTACTTGCACCTCATACAAGTACGTTGCTCTTACATGGTGGATTATCCATGGTTAAGACCTATATATTCCTGAAGCAGCTCATGGCCATGCCTAATGAGGCAGACACTGAAGGAAAATTGATGGACTGATAAAATAAGCACGAGGGTAAGATCAAGAAGATTGGAAACTAAGATGTGGATATCATATGGTCAAGGGGCACCGATGTGGTGGCCTATAGTCGCGGATTTCAGCACTCAGCTTGTTGTGTTCCAGGATGTTCCCAGAAGAGATAGAACAAGATTGATAAAGTATATCGGTCGGCTTGCCGATATGATACATGGGCTGTGTAAAGGAATCAAAAGCAATATTCAGCAAGAGTCTATGAGTTTAAACTGAGTTGATGATGAGAAGACCCATGCCTATGCCTGAACGTCAGGAAGATAGGAAAAGAAAGTATGATGATCTTTCCAGAACAATCAACCAAACAATAGCAGTAATAAGAGAGCAGAACACAGGCCAGCCTACACTGCCAGGAATAGTGAACAAGGAAAATCATACGCCGGGCCTAAACCTCTGTGTTCTAAGGTGTAATTACAATCTTGAAGGTCTTGTCCACCTTGGTGCAATAACTGCAAAAAAGGGTTGGCCCTTGGCCATAGATGTGTAGAAGCCGATATGCAAATAACAACAATGCACAACAACAGAACAATAATCAGAAGGGAAAATGGTTGCTATGAGTGCGGAAGTTCAATGTCACTTTAGAGACAGCTGCCCAAAACTGAAAATACAATGACCATGGTAATTCAAGTTGGGACATGACAGAGGCTCACAAAGGTGTATGGTGGTTAGGGAAACGACGGGGCAAAACCTCAGACAATGTCGTTGCGGTACGTTCCTTTTAAACATCCGCTCTGTTATATTTATTTGTTACGGGTGACGATCGAAGTTTTGTGTCTACTGCATTTAGTCCCCAATTGAACATACGCCACATTTATTTACCCTAGATCACTATTATGATATCGAAACTTGCTGCGGAGATATTTTGGTTAAACAATATCCTTAAGGGTTGACCCATTAAACTTCCTAAACCACCAATTCAACATAACAACTTAATGCTGTAGAACTTGGTAGTTTCGATGCTATAATCGGTATGGATTGGTTGGCGAAGTACCAAGCGGTCATTGTGTGTGCCGAGAAGATTGTTCGCATCCCCTGGAGAAATAAAACCTTAATCATACATGGTGATGGAAGTAACCAGGGAAATGTGACACGATTAAACATCATTTCGTGCACTAAAACGCAGAAGTACATGGAAAAAGATTTCATATTTTTTGGACATGTTACATGCAAAAGAGTTGAGACAAGTCGGAGAAGAAGCGACTTGAGGACGTACCAATAGTTCGTGACTTTCATGAAGTATCACCTGAGGACTTGCTGGGTCTTCCCGCTGACTCGATCAAGTGGTGAGTTTCGCAAAATTGATTTGGTACTGGTGCTGCACCTGTAGCATACGGAGACCGTATCGATCTGGCGCCTTACGCGAAAATGTAAAGGAGTTATCGAAGCAATCTGAAGAGCTGTCCGACAAAGGCTTATTAAAGAACCAGTTCTCACCCTAGGGAGCTCTGGTCTTGTTTGTCAAAAAGAAGGATGGGATCATTTCGGATGTGCATTGAATATCGGGATTAAACAAACTGACAGTGAAGACCGTGCTATCCACTCCCAGTATTGATGATTTATTTGATCAGCTTCAATGGTCGCGTGTCTACTCGAAGATCCACTAGGTACGGTTTATCTCCAACTGAGGATTCGAGAAGAGACATTCCAAAGACTGTCCGTATCAGAACGTTACGGCCATTTTTGAATTTTCCAAGTTATGGAGTTTGTTTGACAACCGCACTCCTGCCGTTATTTCATGGACCTTATGAATCGGGTATGCAAACCATATCTGGATAAATTCGTGATTGTCTTTATTGACGATATTCTGATATATTCGAAGAACAAGAAAGAACACGAAGAACACCTTAAGCTAATCTTAGAGTTGCTTAAGAAAGAGGAGTTGTATGCCAAATTTTCCAAATGTGAATTTTGGATTCCCAAAGTACAGTTCCTCGGTCACGTGATCGATAGTGAAGGAATTCATGTGGATCCAGCCAAGATTGAATCCATTAAAGATTGGACATCTCCTAAGTCACCAACGGAGATTCGTCAATTTTTAGGTCTTGCTGGGTATTATCGAAGATTCATTGAAGGGTTTTCAAAGATCGCCAAACCAATGACTAAGCTCACCCAGAAAAAGGTCAAGTTTGAGTGGGGCGATAAACAAGAAGCAGCTTTTCAACTGTTGAAGCAGAAATTGTGCAGTGCACCAATCCTTGCCTTACCTGAGGGAAGCGAAGATTTCATCGCATACTGCGACGCTTCAAAGAAGGGTTTGGGCGCTGTGTTGATGCAAAGAGAAAATGTGATTTCTTATGCATCACGCCAGTTAAAAATTCATGAGAAGAACTATACGACTCATGATTTGGAACTTGGAGCAGTAGTGTTCGCTCTCAAGATTTGGAGGCACTATCTGTACGGAACCAAGTGTACAGTGTTCACTGATCACAAGAGCTTACAACACATTCTTGATCAGAAGGAACTAAACATGAGACAATGCTGTAGGATCCCGTTAACACTTCATAACACGATTCAAGAACTAGAAATAAGAAAGAGAGGTGGTGGTGTAGAGAGAGAAAGAAGAGAGAGAGATGAGAGAAAAAGAGAAAAGATATTTATTAGAAAATGAGAAGAGATATTTTCTAATGCTGTTGTCCTATAGCAAAGATATTGCATTCAGCAGTCAATTGTACCTCAGCCATTGGCTCTTCGTCATAAATGGGTCTGATATCTGCATCATCAGCATCTGTATCATTCCCTTACCTGCTGTTGTCATCTTGCACTGTTGATGTCTGTCCTAATGCTTTCTGTGTCAACCAAATTAGCATCCAATGCTTTACCCGTATCAATCTTACTCTTTTGCGTCTGCATCTGTCTTTTATTCACCCTTCTTTCATACTGTCTTAGATGACGTGTTCTTTCAGCAATGGACTTCTTAACATTACCCAGGTGTTGGAGTAGTGTATCTCTGAAGTGTGAACCTCGATCCAGTGTATTGAACAAGCGTGTGTTTGTCACATTTGATGTCATAATCCAATGTAAACTTGAATCAGTAAATTTTGGGAACTGATTGTTTACCACCAAAAGGCTGTCATGGATCAATCTCTTGAATTCATCTTTGTCAGATAGCTTTTGTAGTTGATCTACGTTGAGGAGCATTGTACTTGTGAAAGTATCAGCATCTTGACCAAAGAGTGACATGAATGCCCGTTTGAATCCATGTTCGATGCGAGTGCCTTTTAAGTCTCTTTTAAAAGAAACTTGAAGGTGGTGAATGAAGAGGATAAAAAATATGCCATGCATCTATCTTTGCTTTTGACATTGGTATTTGATTGCATACACATCTTTTGTTTCAGAATTCAAGTGCATTCCTTTCTAATTTGTTGGATGCATTATATGAATTTATGTCTTCTTTTCTGAACAAGTGTTTTGTAATGACAACTAAATCAAACCTTCAATGAAATCAACTTTTCAAATGCTGGGAATTAGATTTGATATGAATTTCTTGTGTTTGCATCAACTGCTTTTGTGTCAACAATTGTGGAGTTCGTTGTTGACGGAAGAAATTAACTCAAGCATGTATTTCCCGAGGAATCATGTTAATGATCATTGCATTGTAAAATGATTGAGCAATCATATTGTGTATATTCTGCATTCGCACTTTGTTTTCTGAACTGAAAGCTTTTTATTCAAACGTTGATCTGAGTTTTGTCAAAGAAGTCTTGCAATCAGTTGAGAAATTGATTCTTTGGTATGATGCTGTTTATGTAAATCCAAGTCTTGGAGAATGTTCTCTGAAGATAGCATTGTACAAATCTTGTAAGTATCTGTGGAAACTTTAGTTGTGTGAATGTGCTCGAGACTTTTCATGCATTTTTTTAATCTTGGAAAGTTGTGTCTTCTCTTGAACTTTAGCAATTGAACACGAAAGAACTGTGTCTTCTGAAGAAACTCTTGTTGTTTGAGGGGGGGGGGCGGGGGGGGGGGGGGACTTTTGCAAATTGTTTTGAAATTTGACATTGTGATGTTGTGAATGGATATCGGATCTTAAGTAGGTAAAGTGATTGTTGTTGTGGATTGAAATCAATTATCGTTCACGGGATTTTACAAATCTTAGATTTAAACCGAGAAAAGAATCGTATCTTTCTCGGGATTTTACAAAATCAAGAAGAAACCGTGAAACAATAATTAATTGATGTTGAAATCGTTGTTTTTCGTTTGTAGAGGTAAGATTTTTAAAACGATTAATGAGCTTAAAACGGCAAACGGTGCGCAAACAATTCACGTTGAAGGGCTAACGGGCTGATTTGAAAGGAGAAGGACAAACGATGTAATGTTGTTTTAACAATGAGGGTTATAAGACAAACAAATGACAAAGTTTGAATTGGGTTCGAATTTCAGGGACCAATCTTGTCACTCTTGAATTTTAGTTAATTAATAAGACATTTCCCTCCATTGTCTTTTCATCTTTTTCGTTTTGAACATTTGTAGAAATAAGAACGACGAGAGATTTGATCTAATGAACTGGTACGGTTATCGTCGTTGAAAGTCGAATATACCACGTTGATCGAAACGATGACACGATCGGAACGGTATACGTTATAAGTCCCGTAGATTACCGACACTCGAACCCGAACGAAAACCGAAAAACAATAAACGAGTACTGTAGTCGATTTCCCTAAAGAAGTAAGCCTCTGTTCGGTCCAAGTTAAGTATGTGGGAGCTCCATTCGGTTGTAAAAGGGGAACTCGTTCGATCCTTTTTGTTTTTCTACTCGTTCGATCGTTTTTCTACTCGTTCGATGGTCTCGTTCGATCCAAACAAAAGACACTCGTTCGGTCCAACGAAAAACCACTCGTTCGATCATCTTTAGGTTGATGGTCTCTTGTTCAGCTCAATGGGTCTCTAGTTCGGATTGGGTCTCTTGATCGATGTCTCTCAGTTCGATGGTCTCTTGTTCGATGGTTCTGGTTCGATGGGTCTCTTGTCGATGGTCTCTTGTCGAATGGTTACTGCTCGATGCACACTAGTTCGATGGTTCACTGGCTCGATCGTCTTTCTTAACAGTTGCTCGTCTTATTTAGGAGACGTGATTTATAATGAAACAAAAAGAAAAGAAACAGTAGAGAAAAGAATAAAAACGTGATAAAACGTGGAAACTAAACAACAAACGTGAAAACAGTACAAAAATAAAACTATTGACTAGTACAAGAAAAAAAAAAAACGTTATGAAAAAAAAATATAGGATTAAGTCAGAAAAAATGGTACTAAAACAGTAGGGAACGAAAAAAAACAAGGCACAAACTAGACCACTAAAAACCCATTCCGTGGCGATTGATACCAATATGTTATCCAAAAGCTTAATCATTTCACTATATAAGCTTTATACCAATAAGCAAAATAAAGATAGAAAAAGAGATAAGGAAAGTGAAAACTGACAGATTATAGAGAGGAAAATAAAGAGGTGGAAGATTACACTCACACACAAATTATGAAATGGTAACAAAACACCTCTCCATGTGTGGAGATGGTTCTATTTATACCCTTGAGCATTGAGTGTGCCTTATGGTCTTTCTAAACATTGGGCCGGGCTTGGCTAATTCTTGGGCTTTGATGCCGAAAACATGGACAATATTTGATTACTATCCTAAAGCCGGTTGGCCGACTAGCTATTACTTAACAAGAACTAGTTACGCTAATAAGACCGATAACATCTTGTATCGACATATTTTATATTAAGGCTAACAAACCTTAATCATACACGGTGATGGAAGTAACCAGGGAAATGTGATACGATTAAACATCATTTCGTGCACTAAAACGCAGAAGTACATGGAAAAAGGATTTCCTATCTTTTTGGCACATGTCACTGCAAAGGAGGTTGTAGACAAGTTACCTGGTGCTGCACCTGTAGCACGGGCACCTTATCGATTGGCGCCTTCCGAAATGAAAGAGTTATCGGAGCAACTGAAAGAGTTGTCTGACAAAGGCTTTATAAGACCCAGTTCCTCACCCTGGGGAGCTCCGGTCTTGTTTGTCAAGAAGAAGGATGGATCATTCCGGATGTGCATTGACTATCGGGAATTAAACAAACTAACAGTGAAGAACCGTTATCCACTCCCCAGAATTGATGATTTATTTGATCAGCTTCAAGGGTCGAGTGTCTACTCGAAGATCGACCTAAGGTAGTGTTATCACAAACTAAGGGTTTGAGAGAAGGCCATCGAGACTGCCTTCAGAACTCGTTACGGCCATTACGAATTTCAAGTTATGCCGTTTGGTTTGACAAACGCACCTGCCATATTCATGGACCTTATGAATCGGGTGTGCAAACCATATCTGGATAAATTTGTGGGGACTTTGTCCTTTTATTGACGATATTCTGATATATTCGAAGAATAAGCAAGAACACGAAGAGCACCTTAAGCTAATCTTAGAGTTGCTTAAGAAAGAGGAGTTGTATGCCAAATTTTTCCAAGTTGTTGATTTTGGGATTCTAAGTACGTTCCTCGGTCATGTTGATTGATAGTTTATGAAGGAATTATGTGGATCCAGCAAGATTGATCCATTAAAGATTAGGCATTTCTTAAGTCACCAACGGAGATTTGTCAATTTTGAGGTCTTGCTGGGTATTATCGAAGATTCATGAAGGGTTTTCAAAGATGGTCAAACAATGACTAAGCTTACTCAAAATGAAGGTCAAGTTTGTTTGGCCGGCAATAAACAAGAGCAGCTTTCAACTGTTAAGGAAAAAAGATTTGTTGCAGTGCACCAATCCCTTGCCTAAACCTGAGGGAATGCGAAGATTTCATCGCACTACTGCGACTGCTTCAAAGACAGGGTTTGGGCGCTGTGTTGTGCAAAGAGAAAGGTTGATTTCTTATTGCATCACGCCATTGTTAAAAATTCATGAGAAGAACTATTCGACTATGCTTTGAAACTTGGAGCAGTAGGTGTTCGCTCTCAAGATTTGGAGGGCACTATTTGTACGGAACCAAGTGTACAGTGTTCACTGATCCATAAGAGCTTACAACACTCTTGATCAAGAAGGACTAAACATCGAGACAAACGCGGATGTTCGAGTTTCTTAGTGATTACGGATTGCGATATTCGTTATCACCGGGGAAAAGCCAAATGTCGTTGCTGATGCTTCTTGAGCAGGAAAGAACGAGAACACCGTTATTAATAGTTCGAGCCTTTGTTTATGACTATTAGTTTGGACCTCACACCAAATATTGAATGCTCAGACTAAAGCACAAGGAAACCAGCGAACATCAAGAATTGAAGATAATTCTGTTGGAGGAATGTTGGATGAAACGCCTAAAAAATCCATGAGGCGATTAGGACGAGAAAAGTTGGAACCCGTGCAGATGGAACCCTATGCCTCAATGGCAGAGGTTGGCTTAACCTTGTTATGGGGATGATTGGCGGACGGTGATTCAAGCACGAGTACTAATAAATCAAAGTACTCTATACATCGGGTTCCGACAAAAATGTACCAAGATATGTAAGAAGCTATTATTGGTGCCCAATAATGAACGCCGACATCGCACCTATGTTAGCAAGGGTGTTTGACATGTTGATAAGGGTCAGGGGCCTGAACATCAAAGACCATCAGGATTGTTGGTACAACCACGATTACCTGATAATGGAGTGGCGACACTTCACTATGTGATTTTGTTTACGAAGCTTCCTAAAGACGGTCGCAAGGCTATGTCCACCATTTGGCGTGATTGTTGACCGAACTCACTAAGTCTGCGATATTCATCACCGATGAGGAGACTGTGATCCTTTGGATAAACTCTGCAAGAATGTACCCTAAAGGAGGTGGACACGAGACATCCGAATAAATGTCTCAATCATTGTGATCGTTGACTCGAGATTCGCATCCAATTTCTAGAGGTCAACTTCAGAACGCATTGAGTACTTAATTTTGGATATGGAGTTACTACTACCATCCACAAACCGATGGGCAAGCGAGAGGACATTCAAACTCTCGAAGATAATTGCATGTTTGTATGCGATCGATTTTGGAAAGGGTGGAGTTAACCATTTCTATTTGTACGGAACCAAGTGTACGCACTAATCATAAGAGTTTGAGCCTACAACACATTCTTAATCAGAAAGAGTTGAACATGAGGCAACGTCATTGGTTGGAGTTGCTCAGTGATTACGATTTTGAGATTCGTTATCACCCGGGAAAAGCAAACGTTGTCGCTATCACGCTAGCATCAAGGCCGCACCATTCGAAGCACTTTATGGTCGAAAGTGTCATTCACCTGTTTGTTAGACCGAAGTTGGAGAAGCTCAAATCGGCGATAAAGTTATGCTTAAAGTTTCACCTTGGAAAGGGGTCGTACGTTTTGGAAAACAGTGGACGTTAAACCCCAGGTATGTTGGACCTTTCAAGGTGTTAGAAAAGGTCAGAGAGGTTGCTTACAAGCTCGAGCTTCCTGAAAAGCTGAGTAGAGTTCATAATACATTCCATGTGTCCAACCTGAAAATGTGTCATGCCGACGAACCATTAGAAATAGTGGGCCGTGAAGTTAAATGGTTGAAGCGAAGCCGGATCCCATTAGTCAAGGTTCGATGGAACTCCAAAAGAGGTCCTGAGTTCACGTGGGAACGTGAAGACCAATTCAAGAAGAAATACCCGCATCTCTTTGCAAAGGCCGCACCGTCTTCAAGTGCTGCGCAGTAAGCCTTGAGGACAAGGCTCGTTTAATGGGAGAAGACTATAACACCCTGTGTTTTAGGGTCATTGACGTCGTTAATAAATCCGCTATGTACCTTTTGTATTGTACGCGTTTGTTTTTAATTGTAAACGTTAAGTTAAATCGCGTACGTTAAAAATTAGCGTTCAATGTAAACGGGCGTCAAACAATTAAACGTTTGCATCAATCAAGTATTAAATAATTATTTTGAGAATAATTATGGTCGTTGCTTATTTTATTTTTATCGGCTACGTTAATTATATACGTTTCGCGATAAAGTACGTTCAAGCATACCCGGAACCACAAAAATATTTCTACGCTTCAACAAATGCCCACGATTGTACCCAACACTCAAAGTTTTATTAAATGTTACCCAAGTTAATATTACTTTCACTTTGTTCATAAGAAAATAAATCATTTCATGAATACCTTCAAGTAAATACCTTTTTATTTAAAAGCTACAACTAGAAACTTGCATAAAATTCACTAGACAATATGTTAATTATCAAAGGACTTCTAGAAGCCCTCTCCCCCCCTCCTATCCCACGGCATACATCAACAAAAGGAGACAAAGAGCACACAAAATGCACCAACATGGTCTTGTACTTCCAACACCATTAAACATAGCCATTTCATGCTTCCTTGACCAAAGACCAAGAACAAGCTTCCTTAAGACCCTCCATATGTTCCTTGAATACTATTGCATACTTATTGACCAAGGCTTACCATATATACATGTATACTAGAATAGTGAAGAAAAATAAATATAAAAAAAAAATTAAAAAGAAAGTAAAACATACAAGTGTTAAAATTACACTTAGCTAAACAAACTCAACAAACCGTTCCCCTTGTGTGCTCTAGCCAATCCACTGGCTCAAAACACCCTTATGTTCCAAAGTTCCATTATCAAAGGTTTCTACCATCTTTATACAACCTACATACAGTTAATTCTTAAGGACATTATAAGATGTTCCAGTAGCATTGGACTAACGCTCTTTGCAAGTAGGTTATGTACTAGAAAAGGAGAAAGTTAGGGTTTAACTACTTGGTAGATACTTAGGTGATTCTGATTGGTGAGCATAATTTGGGGTTTGTAAGATTGCTAACAAAGGGTTTAGAATCTTATTTTCCATCATCATACCCTGCATCACCACTTAAGGTGTATTCTAAAGAGCCTTTAACGCTTTTCATTTATATGATTTATATGTTTATGTGATGTTTATGTAGTGTGATAATCACTATTAGGACATGTTTAACTTGTTAAACTTGGACTTTTTCTTGTTAATATAGTTTTTATGAAACTATACACATGTTGTTATGGAATTAGAGTAATATAAGTTATAAATAGGATACATAAGGATTTTTCATTCTTAATTTAAGCTTAAAGTGTTATTGCATATGTAGGGTTTTATAATGATCATCTTAATATGTTTCATGTAAATAAGTTATGTTAAATGACATGTTTTCCTTTTGTTTTGGACTTTTTGTCTTGGGTTTAATGGACTCGTTTATTACGTAAGTTTTTTATTGGGTTAGTTTTCAAACTATTGTTAAGCACTTGGTTAGGCGTTGGAATAAAGTTCTCGTATGTATTGCTGGTGTTTGTTAAGGTGATCTTTTGAATATAATTATGGGTTTATTATCGGTGTGGTTGTGAACTTTTTGTAGGGGTCTTAGGCGACTAGTTTTGGTATGTGGGTGGTGGAGTTGTGGGGGTTGGAGTGTGGTGTGGTTGTGGTGGGGTGTTTTAAGGGGGGTTGTTTGGTCAGGGGGTTTTTGGTGTATTTTCTAGTTGGGGGATTGCTGGGTGGCTTTGTGCGGATTGAATTTCGGGGATGGTGGGGGGAGTGGGGGGGCCGGGGGGGGGTGGTGGTGGGGGCTGGGGGGGGGTGGGCGGGTTGGGGGGGGGGTGCAGGGGTGTGGGGGTGGGGGGGGGGGTGGGGGGGTTGAGGGGGCGTAGAGGGGGTAGGGGAGCGAGTGCGGGGGGGAGGGGGGGGGTGGGTGGGGGGGGGGGGCGGGGGGGTGGGGGGGGGGGGGGGGGGGGGGGGGGGGGGGGGGGGGGTGCGGCGGGGGGGGGGGTGGGGGGGGAGCGGGGTGGGAGGGGGGGGGGGGGGGGGGAGGGCGGGCCGGGGGGGGTGGGGGGGGGGGGGGGGGTGGGAGGGGGGGGGGGTCGGTGGGTGGGATTGGGGGGGGGAGGGAGCGGGGGCAGGGGGGGGGGGTGTTGGGGGGGGGGGGGGGGGGGCGGAGGTAGGTGTAGGAGGGGGTGGGTGGGGTGGGGTGGTGTGGGGGTGTGGAGGGGGGGGGTGGGGGGGGGTGGGGGGGTGGGAGGGG
>BQNB010047461.1:0-10000 GCA_026074375.1 Tanacetum coccineum | reverse complement strand
TTTTTTATTCTGTTTTTTATTCCTTTTTTTTCTTTTAAAATCGTACTACATACTTGTTTCCTTTTTTATTTTGATTAAAATATTACGTACTCATGACCGATTCCGAAAAGGTAAGAAAACTTCGTAAAAACGGATATAAATAACGAAAAAGTTACGCTAATTACGAGGGTTATACGTTAATTAATGGGTTTATAAAATTTTTATCATTTTATAAAAACCTTATATAAACAGCAAGTTGGATAGTTTTAACGAAAAAATCTAATAAACACACATCATTTTAGGATTCTAAATGATAAGATCATTAATTTTTCAATTTATATTGAAGGAGTTATGAATTTCGTGGGTTTTCAAATATTAAAAGTTGATTAAATAATTTTATTAATATGAACAGTAAAAACACTATTCATAACAGAAACATTGTTACTTTTTGTAAACACTCTATAAATGATAGATTTTCAATAACGAGATACGTACTCAAATGAATCTCTAAAAAACAGAGCTATAACGATAAATAAGAGTTTTCGAGTGTTACAGTTAATTTAAGTTATAAAAATGAATTTTTAACTGGCTTTACCGTTTTCCCCTTGGACTTTTATGAATGTAATATCATGTTCATCACGAGGACATGAAATATCAAAAATGTATATTTTGATAACGTCGTCTTATTTCACGTAATGCTGTGGACGTAAGAAAACGCGAGAACGGATCTTGAAACGCAAAAGTTTATTATGTTCATATTTACTAGAATGATATTTATAAATGTTTTACAATTATAAATATGTTTTTCATAACTACTAATAGATGGTGATGTAGCTACATAAGACATGCATATGATGTTAGTTAATCAAAGCGATTAGTGCTTATACGACCTATGATAATTTAGGTTGCATTCGATCTTTTACGTGACGCTTTATCTGCGATATTTGGATTATCTGAACTCAAGGTGAGGTTTCATTGCCTCATATTTTGAATTCAATGATTATAACTTTGAGTGGTAATTGTTGCGAGGTAAGGTTCGAAATGGGAAACCCCTATTGTTCCCCATGTTTGTTGTTATAAATGTGGACGCAAGGGTTATAGTCTTTATATTGATTTTACGTTATTTGCCTAAGTTAAGTCGATAACCCAAGTGTGAGCACCGTTTATCTGGAGTACTGTCATTTAGAGATGATTGATGTAGTGTTTGTGAATTACATTATTGTGAGCGCGGATGTTTATGAAGTTAGATTCTATTTTTGGGATTGACCTCCCCTGTTCGAGGGCAATTAGTCTTTTCTAATCACGGGATCAGAACGTTATAGCATGTCGGATTTGGATATTTGTTAGGGTTGGAACATCATAAGTCTTGGCAGAATATTGCAATAATATGTTATGGCGCGAGAAAGATTGTCTGAGCATCAGTGTCATGAGCCTTAGGAAAATGTGAAAGCTTGGTTTTGTGACGTCTTGCATACTGTTGATCTATTATCACGGGAAAAGTGTGTTGCTGTGTTGTATGCGATATTTTAATTTTACTTTAACTATGAATTCTATCAGACATTTTTTTGTTGACGTGTTTTGTAAAACAAGTGTTTTTAGTCGTTGGTCATAGGCTGAAGAGATTGGCCTATAAGGGGTTTACATTGGTGGTTTTTGATTTTGGATTCATGCATTTAAAGATTTGTATGTCGCATTACAGTTATTGTATAACTGTCTTGGGCTAGTAAATGTTTGTTTAGTTTGTGAACAATTATTTTATTTTATTATTTTATTTACATTGTAGTGGACCAGTGAATGACTTCTATACTAGATGTAAACAGAAATACTTTGTTAATTCCAATGTATCAGTTTTTTTTTTTTAAACGACTTGTGTGTGTTTGGTTTCTGTTCAATTATTACATCTTGTGTTATTTTGATTTAATTGAAAGTACATCAGCCGTGTGACTCTTTATTCTCAGCGTGCGACTACCAATTTGGGGTGTTACTATTATCATGTTTAACCCAATTTGGGGGTGTTACAATTATCATGTTTACTCTTCTTCTTGGCAAGATCATTCAACTTCATGATGGGGTCTTGTTTACCCAGAGGTTTACTGAAGTCTAGTTCCAACTCAGCTTCTATTTTGTATAGGTTTTCCATTCTTGTCTGAATTTGAGAGTAGATAGTGGTCCATCTAGCTCCAGTTCTTTTAGGACAAACATTCATCACCTCTCTCCATTCACTTAGATGCAAGTCATTAGCCTTAAAGTTTTAAATGGTTTCATCAGAACCATCCTCCCTAAACACTTTCAGTGTAATAGGTCCCTTTCCTTTTGAGAGAACATCATAATTTGTAATCTTCCCTAAAGCCCTTCTGTTTAGCATCTTGTCACAATACTTGTCATACTTTAGCTTGGATTTATACGTGCTTGTCACCACATTAATACCCAGAAGATCAACCAACTCTTCTCTTCCCAATTCCACTTCTTTCTTGGCCAAATCAGCTTTGACTGATTCCTCAATCCTCTTTTGTTCCTTGATTTGTTCTTCTGTTAAGTGAATATTTTCACCCTGTTCAGTGATAAAATCAAATTTCTTCAGATGTTTCTTCTTAGAGGATTCAACCATAGAGCCTGAAAGTCTGACTTCAGTTTTAGAATCACTTTCAGTTTCCTTTTCTTCAGCATCCTTAGGAGACATGACATTCTTGCCCTTGTCTTTCTTGACATGCTTCCCCTCAGGTTAAGAGGTGGTCTTTGAAGGACTGAAGAGGAAGGGAGATTGAAGTTGTACAGTCCTGGGAATGATTGGTGAGGTGATTGGTGGAACGACGGTTGTTTCAGGTGTTATTATTGGTATTATTGTTTCCTTGTTCATGTTTGCTTTATTAGAATCTTTCTCAGTTCTTCTTTGAAATAGCTGGGTGATGGTGGTTTGATGTGTGCTCTTTTATCCCTCAGCAAGACGAGGTCCAGCTTGCCCTATTGAAGGAACACTTGGATCACTAGCTTTTTGTGATACAGATTCTACGGCTTGAGCAAACCTGTTCAAGGCTTCAGTGACCTTGTTTAGAAGACTTGGAAGAGCATCCAAGGTCTTGAGCTTAGATAGCTGAGCAGGAATAGAGGAAACTTGCCCTGGTAAAGCAAGTAATCTAGCTGGAACTTCCAGCTTCTAGTTCTTCAGCTCAGCAACTTGTTTGGTAAGACCTGAAATAGTCGACTGGAACTCCTCTAGCTTTTTAGGAATTGTTTTTAATTCACTTAGAATTTCAATTTCCAGGCCCTCCACATACCTTTTTAGGTCCTTGATTTCCCCACTGATGTCACTGAACTTGGATGGGAGTTCTTTCAGCTCTTTTGATAGTGAGGCACTAAAATCATGATATGTGAGTAGCTTTGTAAGTTCAGGTTTCAGAGATTTTACTAGAAGCGTAGTGAGCTGTTCCACATTTGGATAGGAGGGTTGAGCTGAAAGGAAAGCAACTTTAGCTTTAGCATTTGCATTTTCTTTCTCTAGCTTTAGGTTTTGAGACTGAAGAATAAGTAATTAGGTGCTTAGCTCCTGATGGTCTTCAGAGATAGAGGTTTAAGAACTGAAGATTCTTTAGTTTCTTTATGTTCTTTAGCATGAAATTATTCAGCATGAAATTCTTCAGCATGAACTTCTTCATCCTCATCATCTTCAACAATGAAAGGTGTATCATCCTCTAGGGAGTCCAGGTCCATAAGATTAAATGAGCAGGATAATAGAGGAAGACTTGGCCCTGGTAAAAGGCAAGTTGTAGAAAATGTCGTAGACTGGAAAAACTCGTCCTTGCTTCTAGTTCTTCGAAGCTCAAAGACAACTGTTGTTTGGTAAGTGCCTTCGAATTAGTCGACTGTAACCTCCTCATTAGCTTTTTTGGAGAATTGTTTTTATATTACTTGAATTTTAATTTTCCTGGCGCCCTCCGCATGTAAATCCTGTTTTATAAGGTACCTCTTGAGATTCACCTGACTGAGTCGTCACTGAACTTGGATGGGTAGTTCTTTCAGCTCTTTTGATTGTGAGGCACTTAATATCTATGATATGGGTGTTGTCTTGTGTAGTAGTGTAGGTTTATGTGATTTTTATTGTTGCGTAGGGTGCGAGGTTCCTCATATTCGCGTTAGGATGGGAGGAGTCTGAATGAGCAGTTAGCCGGAGGTAGGGCGGTATTATTAACTAGAGGGTTCGGAGGTGGGTGGTAATGAGCATAGACGATGTGCCAAGCACGAGACACTGATAAACTGTTTGTTCGATAGGTCACTTTGAGTTATTCAGTTTTTTTCCATAAATTGACTTTACGACATAACTTTATTTAACTCAGTCCATAACATAAGCATGTTAGTAATTATAAGCAAAGCTTTAGCTTTAGCTTTTGCATTTTCTTTCTTAGCTTTAGGTTGTGAGATGTAGTATAAGTAAGTAGGTTGCTTAGGATGCGTGATGGTCTTCAGAGATAGTGTATAAAGTTTAAGTTCTGGTTTGTTTCGTTTAGTTTCTGGTTTGGTGCTGTTGATTGGAATTTTTTCAGCATGAAATATGTAGCTGGGTTAAGGCGGCATAAGATGATGCTGTACTTTGTTGGTGGTTCAGCAGCGTGGTGGCCTGGTTTTATAGAGTTTTTATTTTTTTTTTAGCTTTAATCTTTTGACTTTTTTATTATTTTTTTTCCTTTTTGCATTAATTACTTTTAATTTTCTCCATATTCTTCTTTTTGTTTTTATGTTATTTAACATGTATAAAATTTTTTTCTTTATTTTTCTTCCTTTTTTTAGATTATGAATTAGTAATTTTTTTTTTTTCAATTTTTCATATTTTGTTATTTTCGTTACTCCCCTATAGATTAATTCTTTCTTGCATCCTTGACCAACTTTGATAGATCCTCCATCTTTATCTCTTTAGCATCCTCAAAGCTTGTAAGTTCAAGAGAAGTGTCGAACTCATATTGATCAAAGCTGACCTCCTTTTCAACTTTGCTGGCCTCCTTGTCAGTTCCTGTTTCAGTGTGGATAGTTTCTAACCCATCTCTAGAAGATTTGGTTTTGTCTACAAGAACATTTGGATTAGTTCCTGTAATAATATGATCAAATGAATAGATTTTGGTTCCTTTATCGATACCTTGTTGTTGAGATAATGAATCATTAGGAGCAGATTTTCCAAGATCAGCTTCAACTGTAAAATCTACTAAAGCACCATGTCTTAATGTAGACTCAGAGATTACAATAGTGGAAGCTGAATAAACAGGTTTAGAATGAGATGCTTACTTTACACTACTGAGCTGAGGGTTGGCTTTTTCTGCACTAGTTACCCCTAAAGAAGTTGGCCCACTAGTTGCTTGCTGGACCTCTTTATGCATTCCAGCAACCACAGGGGTGGAAGCTAGAGGCTGGCTTGGGTTGATGTCCTTGGCCGTACCGTACTATTTCTTTTCTTATAATGGCCAGTGGGGGATTCAGTGGCCTCTTTTGAGGAAGGCCCACCTTTGGTTGCCTCAATCTTGGACATAGGGTTTTTGTTGTTAAAGAAGTTGATTTCTTCCTTTGTCCAGTTTTAGCTCTAGGCTGTTTTGCCTTGGGGAACCTTCTTCTTAATGTAAGAAGAGGAATTTGGAGCTTCAAATGCTATTGGCTTAACTGCATTTCAGATAGCCAGCATATGAGGAGTGAAGGGAGGTCCTTTAGCTTGGTTTTTCTTCAATGTCCAGTTGTGAGCACTGAATATTTGAGTGGGGTTAAAGTTAACCTTATCAGTTCCATATCCTTCCATTTTATACTCTAAAAAGAGTGACAAAAATCTTAAGTAGGGGATGAATTTCTCCCTATTTTTCTTATTTAGCTTTAAAACAATGTCATCCCAGATTAATTTTGCAAAATCTATATTAACCCCATTTGCTAGACAATATAAAATTGTGCCACCTTGTTAGAAATTTGGTCAAACCCACTAGTCTTGCCCCCTAAGCACTGGATAATTTGAGCCATCAGCAACCTCCACCTAAGAGGAAGCAAACCCTTCTTGAGGGTGCCTGTGGTTTTAATGGCTCCACTATATTCTATAGATGGAAACCATTCCGTGATAGTCTAAATGTTAGGTACAGCTTCATAGTTTCTGTAATGGGCCATATAATTTACCCCAATGGCATTTCTAAAAGATGTAACCCCTACCTCTCCCTTTATACCCCCTGTGGGAATTGAGAACCAAACTCTGTTAGAGTCTTCAACAACTTTGGCAGTGTACCAAAAGTCCATAAGGTATTCCTTGTATTGAGTGAGTGTTGTTGTGAATGCCTCCTTGAGACATCATTTTGAAATGAAATAAGAGACAACTCTGAAGTGCTCTTTATTAGGATGTTTAGGGTAAAGAAGAGCCACTTCATTGTTATCTTTGAAGTTGATTAGACTTAGGTCATAATCAACTTGTGTTGCAGGATCATATGGAATGGGTGTTCCTGGGTCTTGTGGTTGATCCTGTTGTTGTGATGGTGTTGATTGTTTTGGGTTTGATGATTCAACCATTGTTGTTTTTTTGTTAGGGTTTGAAAGGTTTTGATTTGTTTTGAGTGTTTTTGTGTGTGTTTTTTATGAAAGATTTGTTTATGAAAAAGCGAATTGTTATAAAGTGATGTTTTGTTATATAGGATGAATAATTTTGTGAATGTTTTGAAAACTTTTGAAAGAAGTTTATATCTTCCATTGGAAGTTATAAAGTTATTTGAAAGATTTTAGGGTTTGATTTGCACGAGTGCTAAACTTCGCATTTAATGGAAGTTAGCAAACATGCTTTACTGACACTTAGAATAGTGAACAACCGTCTGTTTAACTGAAAAAGTAAGTGAGAGAAAGTGATGATGTCATATTATCGTTTGGATATCCCTTTTTTAATAATATTAAAAATAAATAACTTCTTTTATAAGAAATTAGTTAAAGAAAATTATATTAATTTTGAAAATCACTTTTGCTTTTAAAACTGACCGTTTGATTGACGTTTTAAAAGAGCTAAACTTGGTTCAGGTTTGGTGTTATGTTATGTTGAACTGCTAGAAATTTTGACAAGTATCATATGTTCATAAGCTTGAAGTTGATGGTCACTAAATCCATAGATCGCTGACACACTTGTCAGTTTACAAGCATATGATACAAACTAAATAGTATCTTTTAAGCAGATGGTCACTAAATCCATAGCTCGCTGGCATACTCAAAAGATACTCAAAAACTGAAGAGTATTTTTGTGATAGTCACTAAGTCCTTAGATCGTGGACGCACTTTAAAATACTCTTCATAAACTAAACTGGGGGAGTGTTCCTTATGTTGTTCAGTTTGACACATCGTTGAGCCCCTTCAGTCTTTATATGAAGAATCATTTGAGGGTTCAGGTTTTGATCCATCAATGTTCAGCATACCTAGTATAATTATCAATCTTTTGAAATTTGGTTCATCTAGAGGCTTGGTGAAGATATCAGCAAGTTGGTATTGAGTGATAATGAAATGCAATTCAATGTCCCCTTTCATGATATGATCTCTGATAAAGTGATATCTGATATTAATATGCTTTGTTCTTGAGTGCAGAATTGGATTGTTAGAGATTACAATAACACTTGTGTTATCACAAAATATGGGTACCTTCTCATATATATGATGTCATAGTCAGTGACTTGAATTTTCATCCAAAAAATATTGGCACAACATCCAGCTGCAGCTACATATTCAGCTTCAGCTGAAGACATAGCTACAGATTGCTGCTTTTTAGCACTCTAGCACACAAGTTTTCCTCCTAACAACTGACAAGCACCTGAAGTGCTTTTCCTGTCCATGTTGCGTCCAACATAGTTAGAGTCTGAGTATTCTTTTAGATCAAAACCAGAACATTTTGGATACCAAAAACCAAGACTGGGAGTACCTTTTAGGTACCTAAAAATTCTCTTAACAACAATAAGGTAGGATTCCTTAGGATTTGCTTGATATCTTGCACAGAGACAAGTTAAGAATTGAATGTCTGGTTTGCTTGCAGTTAGGTACATTAGTGATCTGATCATACCTTTATACTGAGTCTCATTCACATATTTGCCATTGAGATCAGGTCCTAAGTTATTAGGGGGTACCATTGGAGTTTTTACTGATGAACCATTTATATCATACTTCTTTAGCAGATCCTTGACATAGTTTTCTTGCTTGATTGAAATGCCTCTTTCAGATTGTTTAATCTAAAATTCAAGGAAATAGGTGAGGACACCCATCATGCTTATTTTATATTTTTGAGTCACCAGTTTAGCAAACTGTTTGCATAACTTTTTGTTGGTTGACCAAAACATAATATCATCAACATAGATTTGAACCAAAATCACATCAGTTTGGGTTTTGTAGACAAACAATGTGTTTTCTATAGTTCCTCTCACAAACTTGTGTTTAGTGAGAAAGGTTGAGAGGGTTTCATACCATGCTCTGGGAGCTTGTTTAAGTACACAAAAGGCTTTGTCCAGTTTACAAACATGGTTTGGGAACTCACTGCTCTCAAAACCTGAAGGTTGTTTAACATAAACTTCTTCTTTTAGTTTTTCATTTAGGAATGCACTTTTTACATCCATTTGATAGATTGTGAAGTTCATGTAAGTGGCAAAGACAAGAAAGATCCTAATTGCTTCAAGTCTTGCAACTTGAGCAAAGGTTTCATCATAGTCTATGCCTTCTTGTTGATTTTAGCCTTGAGCTACAAGCCTTGCTTTGTTTTTGATAACAATGACAGTTTCATCCCTTTTGTTTCTGAATATCCATTTAGAGCCATTATGGTTTTTCCATAAGGTGTAGGAAACAAAGTCCAGACTTTATTTCTGGTAAATTGGTTTAGTTCATATTACATGGCATCAACCCATCCAGGATGCTTAAGTGCTTGAGAAACCTTTTTTAGATTATTCTTCAGAGAAAAAGTCTACAAATAGACATTTATGAGCTGAAGCAGCACTTAGTTCCTTAGCCATTGCCCTGTGAGCATGCCAGTTCCTGGATTACCCACAATGTTAGCTAGCTCAATATGTTTTTCCCTAGACCATCTGTCTTGAGGAGATGAAGTGGCTATGGATGTGATGGATGAGGGAGATACAGTTTGGACTGTTAAACCTGCATTTGGTGCTGAAGTATCCTTAGTTGAAGAGGACGGAGGTTCAGAGATCTGAACATCTTTAGTGTTTGTGAGGTTATCAATGATATGTTCATCATTGTTATGGTTTGAGTATTCAGGTTGATCATCATTTAAGATTTCATCAGCTTGAACAGGATTATCATTTTGATCATTCAGATAATTTAGATCAGTTTTATCACTTTGATCACCTTGATCATTTTGATTAAGGGAAGCATAAGCTTCAGTAACAATAGGTTTAGGTTTCTCATAGGGTTCTATGAACTCACCAGTATTTCTATCAACTTGATACTGATCCGTCCCAAAACTACACACTCAAACAAGTATGTGTAATTTAAGAGGCAAATACAATTATAGTATAGTAGTATACGTATTCCAAAAGATTTAAAAAGATTGCTTTTGACCAAAGCAATCCCCAAAATCTCCTGGGTCATTTTCCCTCGACGAAGTGTGAATAGACAATCGGTTAAGTTCGTGATCGCGTGATTTGAATGGTTTCAAAGATTTTGATTTGGTTTCTAATTCTACTAATGAAAAAGGAAAGTATATAAAAGGCACGCTAAACTGGAAACGAAGGCACAATTAAAACTTAACGAAAATAAAACACTTAATGAACACTTAACGGCCAACGGACTAACTAGAAAACCAAAATGGAGCAAATTAAACTTTAAGGACCTAAAATGCAAACCTAAAAGTCCTAAATGATTAAAAATAATTTTAGAAAAAATAATTTTATTTTATTTTTATTTATTATGAATTGAAAACTATTATAATCTAAAAATATTATAAAAAATATTAAACTAATTTATAAAAATCTGAAAAATTAAGGAAAAGTACTTAAAGCTATTAAGATCCAAAGAAAAATAAAAGCTAGAAAAGAAGCTGAAG